>CM018896.1:11567173-11572173 GCA_009663005.1 Actinidia chinensis | reverse complement strand
GATTGGATCAACCGCCTACTCGCTGACATGGCAATCGGCGCATCCTCACATGCGCCGAGATGCAATATAAAATGGGATAAATCCTCTCTCACATGTAAACAATACTCTCTCTCTACATATTTTCTCTCTCTAAGATTAAAGTCAAGAATCTTGTTCTCTTCTCTCTCTTTTTTTTGGGTCACTAACTTATCCGTTGCAGATGTGTTCCCGAAACAACTCCGGACGATCATTCGCATTGCTGCTGTCTTGCAAGTTAGTCGTACAGTGTCCAGCCATCGAAAACCGTTTGTCTACCATTGCTATCGTCTGCGTTAGATTTTTACTCATCCCCTCAACTTTCATGCCAAGAGAAGACCCCCCTTCCTCCCAAAACCCTTAAGCGCCTTCTTGATAAAGATCGCGTTGGTATTATCTTTAATTATGTTTAATGTTTTTCATTGTCGTGTACTGAACTGTTTGCTTTCCGATGAATAAAAAACAAAGAAAATGAACCGATTTTTCAACTGCGGAATCTGTATTTTAATTTGGGTGAGTCAACTTAAATAACAAAAATATGAAAAATACCCTATGAGTCCTTTTATTTGTCTTGCACTTCACAAATACACTCTTCCGCGAATAAAATGGTTTCCGCCTATGTACATGTTCCTTTTTGATGGATAAACTCGCTTGTTCGATGAGTCTAAATGAAGTCCAAGAAATTTACAGGAAGTGTGCCAATAGCATTATTTCCGCTAAACATTCATACAATGCAAACTACATATAAAAATATTTATACAAAAGCCAGGAGGGGTCATGCCTCCTGGGCCCTGTATGAATTCACTTGCTTAAATGCTAATCAAGTTTTTTACATGGATGAGAAACTTAGAGTCGACGGGATGGTCTCTTACCAGACATCTCTTGGTTATCTTCAAAAATGGTCTCGCCCTAACTTTCGAAAAAAAGCAAAACATTTGTGCCACGGACACTCTTTGAAATACGATTAAATTCCGACGTACTCACATAAAGTGTGGACTCCATGTTAGCACATAGATGTGGGGCTCACATCTCGTGTGCATATGAAATAATTCAGTCATTATTTCATGAAAAAAAGTACATAACTTGAGATAGGATTATTGACATTTTGAAGGCCTTGCCTTTCCAGATGACCCATTTCCTTAACATAAGACCTCTTTGGACTTCCTACCAACTTCAACCCAAACCTTTTTCTTCTGGTCTTAACCATGTGCGCACAAGTGGGCTTAAAATCGTTGCCCGGCCCATTATAAATACTAGAATGTAATGCTTTGGCGCCAATGTTTGATACTGATGTGGGCCGAATGATAGCCCAACCACCAACCTCTTACAGCTTTTTCCACAGCCAAGCTCTAGCCCATAGCATTGCAAGAAGCCAACTTGACATGCTCATGCAAAGACATCAACCCTTTTAAGAGCCAAGGGCCCATGGTGTCCTTTGTCTCCAAAACCCCATGTCTTTCTATTTTAAAGCAATTATAGTTCGCTGATTAAGGCACCGTTTGATTTAGATTTTTTAGTTGTGTTTTGATTAAAAAAAAATTGTATTTTTTTTCCATTTTGTTTGTTTTTTGCGGTTGAGCGATGATTAAGGTCTGTGGCATCCCTTGTCTCGAAAACCCACACCCTTTGTTTTAATGTATTTATAGTCAATTAGAGCTCATTTGGCCTACATTTTTTTAATAAAATCAAAAGTGCACCGTTGGTGATTTTTGACTAATTCATTGATAAAAAAACTTAATAATTTTTTAGATATCTCAAATAAAAAAATTTAATTTGTATCTCACTTTTCACATTTTAACTCCATCTAAGGTACATATGCTCAATAGTAGCCGAACTTAGAATCCCAAAAAGTAGGGGGTTTCTTCATGATCAGTTGGTGTGTTCATTTTATAACTTCTAGGTTGTTGCCCACTTCAAAGCCTATAACCCTATATAAGGGTCACATGCCCAATAGTACTAAAACTTGAGGCATAACATAATTAGTCTAACAAACACAATTTAATGGTTACAGCGACGCAAGTCAGGTATGTTTAATGTGCAAATCATGCGTGCCTGGTTGCAAGTTAAATATATCTTAGGTACAGGTTGCATATGCCTAAGTCCAATTGGTACTACTTATAAACTCTATCGTTTGAACGTGTCATATTGCTGCTCCTGACACACTACTTAAAATCTACCTGTTGAACAAAAGTATTTAACTAGTTGAACTGCCTCCATGGACTTACTGATTAAACTTAAACTTAATAGGTTAAACAAAAGTGTCCAACCAGTTGAAATTGGAGCAACAACACATGCCTGGGTGCAAATCGTGTGTACTTTTGGTGTAAATTGGATATGTTATGGGTGCAAGTTGAATATGTCCAAGACCAAGTCACAAGGGTTAAGTAGAGGGAACATAGAGGTGGATTGATGTTGATCCACAAGCCTTCAAAGAGAGAGATAGAGAGACGGAGAGTGAATGGAAGTCGAAGACCATAGATGTGGCCGTGGCAAGGACGATGGCGCAGTTAATTGCTCATGAGCTTGAGAGAGAGAAAAATTTATCGCAAGAGTTGGGCCAGGATACGAACGATTAATGAAAATGTAGGGTGCAAATCTTTACATGCTTAGTTTTAATACAAATTTTCAAAATAACGTCATTTAAGTGGTTTAGGGGTAAAATCGTCTAACTCACCATGTATTTGATATTAATTACAAGTCACCACTTTCTACAATATTATTTTCGGTCAGACCACTTAATTAATATTAATCCTTTGTCATACCGCTTATCTGAATTTTTCCCAATGAACAAGCCCACCCACGTTGCTTGGAGCTGGTGGACACGAGGCATGGCTTGTGTTACATTTATCAAATTGAAACTGACATTTTTGTTCCTATTTATTTGTTTATTTATATATATATATATATATATATATATATTTGAAGATGGACATTGAGACCTATATTTTACTAATGTTATCTTGAAATAAAATTAATTGGAAGTAGTTTTCAAAACTTATTTTTGGAGTTTTTTTTTTTGAAAAAGGAACATATTTTTTGAGAAGACATAAAAAGAAAAAACTTCTCAAATTATCTAAATTCAGTTTTGCTGAAAGTTGAATAAGACATAAAAATTATGAATATTTTTATTTTTAAAAATAATTTTTGAAAACTATTTTGCCAACCACCACCAAACAAATCTCTTCTTTTAAGATACAATTATTACTACTTGCTTCTTTTTAAAAAAAAAATTAAATAGAATTTTCATGTAAAACTAGTTTAAGTCAATTTTGTTTATTTTTTTATTCGAAAAAGATATTCCTATCATTTATTTATGTGAGTAAAATATACAAATAGTTCCTGAAGTATTTTCTTCAGGTAATTGTCGTCCTTTTAGTTTTAATTTTATTAATTTGTCCTTAAGATTTTAAAAGTTGGACTAAATTGGCCTAATTCCTAGTGACCATTAAACTTGCTAACAAGAACGTTAGTATTCCTAAAGAATACGCTTTGTGTCACTTTGGTCCAAAAAATTATAACTATGACAACTTTGTCCTAAACATGGGAAGGCAAAATTGGGATGATTAAAAATAAAAATGTGATCGCTGATTTCATGATTCCATTGTTTGTATAATATGAAAAAGATTTCTAAATCAGTCAAACACGTGAATTAGACTACCTTAGGAATTATTAGGCAATGAGTTATTTTTAAGAAGTTCTCAATTCAATTCTAAATTTTGTGTAGCCAAACAAAGTCTTAAATTGTTTAGGAATAAAATAGACATAATTGATTGTTTGGGGATCCAATTGCACTTTGGTTTCATTCAAAACTTCAACGACTAAATTGATATGAATAAAACTTGAAGGTCCAAAGTAACAAAGAGCACATACTTAAGAGACTATAAACGTATTTTACCCTTTATTTAATAATAATAAAGCTTATAACGACTCAATTGAGTATAGCACGTGTAAATATATTAGTTAGGAAATTGGGTAAATTATGTCAATTATCCCTAAAGTATTCGTATTGTGTGACCTTGGTTATATACTATTTTTTTAATTTTATCCCTAATATATCCAATAAACCAGTTGGATTTTGTGTAATTTTTTGCTAACTACAAATATTTTCTTTTAATTTTTTATTACAAAAATGATCTTGAATTTTTGTTTTAGTCTTTGAAATCGGTCGTGGATCCAATTTGACGAAATACTTTAAATCTTTTTTATTTCTTTTGCCTCTATATTTTACCGAGTCGAATTCATAATCAATATCAAAATCTAAAAAAAAAAAATAAGACTTTTTTTATATTAAAAAAAATTAAAGAAAATATATGTAATTAACAAAAGATCATACAAAATCCAATTAGATGTATTAAGATGAAATTGAGAAGATTAGTACATCTACAAAGAACCAAAGTGACAGAAGGTAGATATTTTAGAAATTATTGACATAATTTAGCCAAGAAGATTTGATAGTCCTCCTTATATTTTAAATAGCAAAGAAAAGGAATCTAAGTGGGTACTAATGTCAATTTGTACATATTTTATTTCTTTAATCAGTTTACATTTTTTAATTATTAATGGGTATGGAATTTCCTCTCTCATTTTCCCCCTTATTTTGTGACTACTAAGGCACTATAAGTGCTAAAAACTGGAAATCACTCCCATCTTGTCCAGTTATGAATTCTAGAAAATAATTGAAAGGCAATCATGATCAGTAATTTTCTTGTTGATGGCTCAATATCCCTCGTGTTTTTTTTTTAAGATTGGAGATTTGGTATTTTTATTTTTGTAGAAGTAACTTGTTAATTAATGGATTATGAAGCTTTTAACATTGTCTGCTTTTTTTGCTAATTGATAAAACTAAAATATTTTATTTAAATTTAACCGTGTCAAATTCGAGTTGACACGGTTATTAGCATGTTGGATTAGGATTAAAAAATTTGATATGTTAAGTAATCAAGTTAGGTTAGGTTTGAAGAATTTTTAACACAAACACAAAATGA
>CM018896.1:11359673-11362173 GCA_009663005.1 Actinidia chinensis | reverse complement strand
TAACAACCACTAAGGATGGTTTCTTAAGACGGTCAATCCAAGAAACTTTGAGTAAAAAAGGAAAGAAAAATTTCTAAAGCGAAAAGTGATACCATCGGTTCTCCATCGTATTCAATATGTATAACACGGGTACCTGACTATCATACGTCTGAGAATTTTGGGATATAGTGATTCACTCTGTTGAAAGAATATCATGGGCCATATTGCAGTATGTTCCATAATAACATGAAAAAGAATACAAGATAATGCATCCGGATTGCTAGTCTAGTTTGTTTGTCCTAGTTTGCACTATGTTGCAGTAAATTCAATAATAACATGAAAAGGAATACAAGATAATGCAATTATTGTGAAATGGTGCAATCTTGGACAAACAAAATTGACTAGCAATCAAGATGTATCAAAGCCCCAAATTATAACTGCATTCTATGGTCTAAGTAGCCATATGTAGTGATTTGGAAAGATTGAAAATAAAAAAGTAATCAAAAACAAAGGGAAGAGCATAATACCACTTAATAAACAGTTCAACAACATTTAACAAAAAAGGGTCTACAGCAAAAAATTCACTTAAGTTCGGAACAAGATACTTACATTCAACTATGCGTTTATGAGCATTACTCAAGAGCTTCCCAGTCAGAAGAGTCTGTGCTATGTTTAAATGCATTAAATAGTGGTTTACTTTGCCCCAATTTAAGCTCAAACTCAACTTTCTCCGGCTGCACTTTTTTTAAGGAAAAAAAAACTATTAGATTAAGCAGGAGAACGACATAGTTGGAATGTCTAAATTCATTTCCAGAAAAAACGCATTCTCAGCCAACAGCTATAATCCTCAACTAAAAACCAAATCACAGCAGCTAATGAACTTCATTGGTAACAGAGCTTCACAATCAATTGTTGTCTTAAGTGCTGACTGATGAAATAACTAATTAGTGGATTAGTCTCCTGTATGAATGTTGAGTCCATGTACATCAATTCTCTCTATAATTATTGGCCATCTTCAATCCTTACTCTCTTTTACCTCAGATTTGAGTAAAATTATGGTTAATAGCTCCATATGAGAGAGTGTATTTCAATCCTCACTCATTTTTTTTTACGTCAAATCTATTTATAAAATTGCTAACTTATCCTAAGCCATTTTTGATGAAAAAAAACTCACTCCAAAGCTCACTCTTTTTAAAATTTGATCAAATTTGAGTTAAAAAAACATGATCCATTGTGAATTTGATGAAAGTCCTGGTTCATCCTTAATTTGATGAAGGATTTAGTTCTTCCTTGATTGGATACAAGTTTGGTGAAAGGATTGAAGCTCACTTTTAACCCTTTTTTCATCAAATTTACATTTGATGAAGGATTGGAGACGCCCTTCCAGATAGACATCTTCATACATACATAAATACAAGTGCAACTCCTAAACTTTCATCAAATGAAGCCAGTGATAGATTTTTTTTTATCAAATTTGGTGAAAGAATCTCTTGGGGATGAGTTCAGAATTCTTTAACAAACATTGATGAAATGTGAGTTTGAAATATCTTTTGATGAAGAACCATTGGAGCAGTTCATATCAAATCAATCTCTTAACAAGATTTCTAACCGAAATTGTTGGGAAAAAAAGACCTTAACACGGAACTTCTTCAATGGCCGAACGGAGTTCAGGCGAATCTTTAACGGATTTGAGATGATTAACTGCACCACAAACGACCGCCAAGAGATCCGTAATCTTCTCCAATGGCTCAACCAGCTTCGGCCACGTCGGCTCCACCGTCCTCTTCATTTCAACCAATTCACTCTCCTACACAACACAACAAAACCAATCACCAAATGCATCGCGCAGATACACATATCATATATCTTCACACACACGCACGCGCGCGCGCGCGCGCACACACACACACACATACTTATATATACATACAAGTTTCTTCAGCAGAGCACGAATCCCAGTGGTCGACATTTTCAACGCGGGAAATCAAAGTCCTTCAAGAGGGGGTTGTCTTCGACAGTGGTCGACATTTTCAACGCGGCGAAGGAGAATGTGGTGGCGGTGGCGGTGATCGGAGCAGGAGGAGGGGCGGTTGACTTGCGGAAGGGTTTTGGAATTTGTAGTGAGAAGCAAGTGAGAAAAGGAAGATGCCGAGAGGGGACAGGGACCGGATCTCTGTAAATTTGGATTTATATGCGGATTAAATCCCATTATAGCCCCCCACTAAATTATTCAATTTCCAGCTGTTTAGCAGAGATGGCAATTTGCCCCGCCCCGATCGGGGTGAAATTTTGAGAATTTTTTGGGAATCGGAGATTAAAAAAAAAAATTCAGGGGTAGGGCGGGGACGGTTTTGTATACCCCCGCCAAGATCTCCAAAAATTTACCCCGAAAATGTTAAAATTAAAAATAAAGGGTACTAAATAATAATATAATCAAAGTGAAGGGGTGCAAAGTGAAATTAATCCTAAAATATCTAACACAACAGTGACAACATGTTCTGTTGTGGTTGATTTAGGGTTG
>CM018896.1:11322173-11327173 GCA_009663005.1 Actinidia chinensis | reverse complement strand
TCTGCATCTGTTCAATCCTACCAAAAAATAAAAAAATAAAAAATAAAATAAAAATAAAACAACCACAACGTGCATACTTTTTAAAAGAGAAGTGATTTCTACACTTCTAAAATTGATTTTTGCACTCCAAATTTTGTAAAAGTAGGAGTGCAGAAATTAACACCAATATGGTATTGTTTTTTTGCACTTCACTATTTTGGAGTGCAGAAATAAATAGGAAGTATAGAATCATTTTCCCTTGCACACTTTCAATGAATAATCAAATACCCCTCTCTCTCTCACTCCTTCTTACCTGATCTGAGAGGAATTTAGTACCACTTTCCTTCTCCATACTTCTCAATGCACTTCTTGAGAAGCTTATCCTCTTCCTCAGTCCATGCACCCTTTCTCACTCCTAAAGGAGCAGTTTCCATAATTCTACACTACACCGAGTAATTTTTATGTAATTTTTATAATATTCTGTGTCTACTCAATAGAGTATTACATTTTATAGTTTAGCACGTACGTGAAAGGTTCAACAAAAAACTGCTTAAAAATCCATACCAAGCTATGAATTATATAAATGCATAATT
This sequence comes from Actinidia chinensis, assembly GCA_009663005.1. Lineage (NCBI taxonomy): Eukaryota > Viridiplantae > Streptophyta > Magnoliopsida > Ericales > Actinidiaceae > Actinidia > Actinidia chinensis. The sequence goes on along the minus strand of CM018896.1, from coordinate 11,326,601 downwards.
TGTATCTATTCTACCTTCCAAGTATGAGGCTCTCAACTCTCAAGCGAAAGCCTATCGTGCATGTTTGAAAACCACAAAAATTCACATCTTTTTAATTAGAAGCAAACCCTGAGGGTAAATAGGTTTGCTACCTCTTCATAGACATTACAATTTTTCTTGATAAACAATAATTCTAATATGGCAATTCTACCAAATATATTAGCAATAATAAGATAGAGAAAGAGGGAGCAAACGATTTATAGTGTTCGGATATTTTTTTGCCTACGTCTACTCCAAGTTCTCCTTGGTTATCACTATCAACAGTAACCTTGCGGGGTGCTTATCAAATCTTTAACACCACTAAATACCTCTATCTTCAAAAACTCTTCTTTCTTGGAATGCCACCACTAAACATTCTAGTCTTTAAAAGCAACCCTCTCTGAAAATAATATATCACCCAAGGTGATTTTCTCTCAATGAATAGTAATGTTGTATCAAATCAATACTCACCACTTTAGAAAAAACCTAAATACAATGATAACTCCTCTCTAGAGTGATTTTCTCTTTTTCCTCTTTTCATCTTTTACAAATAAAGGTCACAATGAATGATCAGAATTGAAGTATTTTTTTTACAAGAGTAAGATGAATTTATGGCATTTCAATGTTTTAACAACCCCAAGGGTTTGCATTTATAAGCTCAAAATTAGTTTACTGTTGCCGCTTAAATGCTCTCAACTACCCCCGTCGCTTACCTTCATCGTTGTATTGCATTTGATCCGCAGGATTTAAAACTGGAACTTAAGGAACGTCAACTTAAGTCGTCTATTTTGAACTTAGGTCGTTTTAATCTTGAACTTTTAGACGTCCTAACTTCTTAGGTCGTCCCCAAATCCTTCTGTTCAAACTTAGGTCTTCAACTAGGTAGTCCGCTTCTGAAACTTAGTCGTCCGCCTACTTTTTAAACTTAAGTGTTCCATCTTTCTTAGGACAACCAAAATTTCTAATCAAACTTAGGTCTTTAACTTAGATCGTTCGCTTTTTTTTAAATGTTATGACGTCTTCCTAGTTTTTTTGGGTAGTCCCTAAAATCTTCTGATCAACCTTAGGTCTTCAACTTCAAACTTAGGGCGTCAACTCCTGAGACTTAGATCGACCGCTTCTTACTGCAGTTATAACATTTTCTGATTTTCTTCACAAACATCAATCTTTAATAATATTAAGGGTAATGTAGATTTTGTTTGAGTCCTTTTAAATTCCATGGTATTGATAACATTAGTTTGACTTGTGGGGAACTATAGATTAAAGTTTTAACCAGTTGCCGAAGACGTTGTTGAACAAGCACTTCATGCATATTTGACTATCTTTCTAACAAGTGAATTTAAAGTAATTTAAATAGCGTTTTTAAAATCCGTTTGATCAAGTCATCAAAATCGATTATAACGGTTTATGCTACATCTATTATATATGATTAGCTTAGTTTTTGAACTAAAAACTATCTTCCATGTATCTACAGTGTTGCAAATCCATTGAGGTTTAATCCAATAACTGAGATTTCAGTAGAGAATATTGCCCCCATCCCCCACCTCCCCAAAAAAAAAAAAAATATATCACTCCCATCTTCTAAAAGGCACCTCTCAAGCTTCCAGGAAGGACTTTCAAGTAAATTATATTATTTAAATTTCAAGAATCTGAAAAGTATTTAAATTTCAAATGCAGACTTTTTCTGCATCTGTTCAATCCTGCCAAAAAATAAAAATAAAATAAAAATAAAACAGCCAAACTGTTGCATCTACGTTTTTAAAAATATACACACTTTTAATGATAATAAATACCCTCTCTCCTCTTCTCACTCTTTCTTACCTATCTAGGGGATTATACCACGTTCCTCTCCATACTTCTCAATGGCACTTCTTGAGAAGCGTTTATCCTCTTCCTCATCCATGCACCCTTTCTCACTCCTAAAGGAACAGTTTCCATAATTCTACACTACACAAGTAATTTTTATGTACTTTGTATAATATTCTGTGTCTACTCAATAGAGTAGACATCTATAGTTTAGCACGTACGGGAAAGGTTCAACAAAGCTGTTAAAAATCCATACCAAGCTAGAATTATATAAATGATAGTTGTAACTGTTCACCTCCCAAATCTGAGGCTCTCAACTCTCCAAGCGAAGTCTATCGTGCATTGTTGAAAAAACTACAAAAATTCATATCTATAATAATATGATGCTAGGACCCCCCCCCAAAAACTTTTTGAATACTAAAAAATCTTCCATTATCTACAGTTTTTTCAAATCTATTTTGAGTTAATCCCAATAGCTGAAATTTCCATAGACTAATTCCCCCATTCCAAAAAAAAATCACTCCCATCTTTTAAAAGGCTCCTCTCAAGCTAATCATATCTTTTGACCCATTAATTATTTTTTAGTGAGACTCACAAAAAAAAAATTAAATACACAATTTTTTCTCTCATTTCTCCAAAGTAACAACATTTTTTCAAAATGATGGGTATGTTCGAATGTGTGTCTTCTAGTTGCTAGAATGTAGCTTTTTGGATATGAATGCAATGTAGGTTTTATTTGATATTTATAGTTATCTGTTTTTTAGGTTATAAAACTTAACAATATGCCTCAAGAGATGATTTGGTCTAAGGAAAATTAGGGAATATCTACCATGTAAACCTTTCCAGTGAGAGATTTACTTTCGTACAACAAGCTTCCAACCACCATTTATTTTTTCCAACCACATACCAGCGCACCGAGATTAATTAATAATTAATTAATTAATTAATTAAAAGTACACTAATATATATATTATTAAGAGAGAGAGAGAGAGAAGAGAGAAAAAAGAATATTGGGTATAGGGAAATTAGGGAATATATCATGTAACAATATCACCAATTATTTCGATTTGAGAAGAACTAAGGTGAAATCATTCACTTTTTTGAGCTAAGGTAAAATTTTAAGATTTTGAATGGGCCAAAATAATAAAAATTCTAACTAATATATAAAAAGTTGTTAGATATAGTGGTTCTTAGTAATTGTTTTAGTATTGTAGGGGTCGCAGCACCTGCCAACCCATTGCAACCCCGTTCAAATATATGTGGTAGATAATAGTGTATTGTCACACTAATATTTATTTTAAGATTTTCAAATGCAGGCCACATTATATAAAATAGCCCAGGAAGATTTTCAAGTAAATTATGTTATTTAAATATCAAGAATCTGCTGAATAAAGCAGAAACTTCATAGCTGTAAATATTTTTGTGCACAGTTATGACCTTTTCAGTGAATATGAAAACCTGGGCTAAGAAATTAAATGTCCAATTATCCACTCCATCGTCCAATTATACACCCCCATCACCCACTCGCTTTATTAAAAACTTGATACTCTAAGTACTTATTAGATTAGTGTTAACGTGGTAGATATAAAACACTTAAAAAAAATTCTAACCAAGCGAGTGGACCTTTATCCATATTTCTTTTATATAAATGGGAGCACTTTGGGTAAATAATTTTTAATTTATCTCTTATCCGTTTTAAACAAGTTGATATACAACGGTTATCTGCTCGCAGATAAGAACTCATTTCACACATGATTCCAACATGTTGGCTAACGGGACCCACCCAAAAATTGGAGTTCCAAATCACCTTAAACTTAATTAACTTAATTTTTTCAACAAATTATTTAGTAATAATTTTAAAGCCACACAAAAACCGGTAAGTTGTAGTAGCATATTTGTGAGACACTTATTCCCTATCCGTATTTAAATCACACAAATACATGATTTAGAAGGTGTTTACGTAACATATGCTTGGCAACAAGTACTTTGACATTATCACTTTCCTAATATATGACAAAAGAGAGCGATTCAGTGCCATAGGGGATTGATGGGAATAGATATAGAAAGGATTTGTGTACTCCCTGTTCCATGTTTAATGTTTCTTCGCTGTCTACTGGTCTACATATTATTTGTGCAGATAAAAAAAATGGTTATAGGAAAGTGCCGGTTCAATAATGAATCTCCAATAAGTGCAAAAGTGCTCTCTCTCACTCCTCCTTTAGAGCAGCAATGCAACTGGGCTTTGATTTTGATTGACTACAAAGGATCAGACTTTTGAAGTAAACTTGGTGAAATATGGCTCCAACACTAACCCACGTTTGTGATAAGAACCATACGCCTTGTAAAACAGTTTCAGAAGATCATTCGTACAAAAAAAATTAATTCGATTGGTAATTTGTAGTCAAGTGTTTAAATAACGTTAGTTTTAAAAAATAGACGGCCTATACTTACAAAATTTTAATTCATATCTCAAAAAAATAATCCGATCATATGTTTACCGTTACCAGATCAATTTGATTTTTTGGATGAATGAATGATGATTTCAGCAAGTCTTATAAGGTGAACGGTTCAAATCATCTATTCAAATTTAGAGTGAATCCACAA
>CM018896.1:11292173-11307173 GCA_009663005.1 Actinidia chinensis | reverse complement strand
GTTATTTTTCTTATAGAGTTGATTAGCCATTGATTGATACAACATTACTCTTTCATTGAGAGAGATCACTTGGGTGATAGATTGTACACTCAAGGGAAGATTGCTCTTGAAGACTAGAATTTTTAACTAGTGGTGGCATTCCAAGGAAAGAGGATTTCTTGAAAACTAGAGGTATTCTAGTGGTGGAAAGGTTTGATAAGCACCCGCAAGCTTATTGTTGATAGTGATAGACCCAAGGAGGACTTAAAGAGTGGACGTAGACAAAGATTCGCCGAACCACTATAAATCGTGCTCTCTCTCTTCTATCTTATGATTGCTTACATATATTTGAGTAGAAGTGCATATAGATTTATGTTTATCAAGAAAAATCTTAATTGGTCATTAAGAGTAGCAAACCTATTTCACTCCCCCCTCATAATTTGCTTTCTAACTAACATGATTGTTAAAAAGGGATGGAAGTGTTATAATTTATATTTATTCTTGCATTCCATTATCTAACACTTGAATTCTCTCTCTAAGCTAAATTTATTTTATCATGAAGAGATAAAATACCCTAGTGGTCTTATTTTATATTTATTTATACACTTAGGTTTATTTGTGAGTATCCATTGCTATAACTTTATTTGTTTTAGAAAATCACTTTGAGTGATTTGTTATTGTAATCCAAAAGATGATTATTCTCTTGAAGACTAGAGGAACTCTAGTGAAAAAGCTTATTAAAATTTTTGTGTAAGTTTGCAAAGTACCCGTAAGCTTTGTCATATAGTGGAAACTCAAGGGCGCCTTGAGAAGTGGATGTACGTAACGGTTGGCCGAACAACTATAAATTATTGTTTGCACTTTCTATCTCTTAAACTTTTTAAGTTTTCGCATTATATTATATACTTGCTCATACACTTTGATATTATGATTTTTATCATTGCAAGTATTTTATTAAGGAGTAATTAATTGGGGGGATTTAATTGCGATAATTTTAATTAGGTAATTTAGTTGCAAACCTATTCACCCTACTCTCGGTTTGCCATCCGGGCTGACAATGTGTATAACTAATTATTGTCAAAACTCATATATGTAACTGGTTCGCCCCCAAAGGTGCTTTACAATTGGAGTTAACCCGCAAGAGTACGGGGGTCGCGATGAAGTATTAACCGGTAATCCGGTATCGCTCTCTCCCAAGTGACCTAGTCCAATATAAAGGCTAGTGAACACTAAAACCACACACTAAGCACCTTGAGTCGACTAGAAACTATGTGATTGAACTTAAATAAAATACAAAAATAAAGAAACTGAAAATCTTTTGGGTTCTTAATGGGGTTTTATTAATTACTAAACTATGGCAATAAAAATGAAAAAAGTAATTCACACTAGTCATTTAAAGTAAAAACAAATTAAAATTAGATTTAAAAGTAATTAAAAGTGAATTGAGCTCATTGATCCAATCATTCAATCATCCCAGGCTTTCAATGAGGTCAATAACTTAAATCATACCAACACTTAGAGTGTTGATTCAGGGATTGAACTTTGAAACAAATATTCTCAAAGCAATTGAAATTAGATATATGGTCAATGGGAAATCAAAGTTAATACCATCAATTTTGGCTTATGGTCAACACCAAATTTGGAGTTTGTGCATTGAATTAGCCAATATATCAATACCTAAGGTCTTAAGGCCATCTTGCAATCAATTGATGTGAATGAATTCTTAGTAATTGTAGATAATTTTCTAGTGAAGAGTCATAATTAATACCATCGACTTGGTAATTAAAATCCCCAAAAACTTAGTTCATAATCTAAGTATTCTAAGATATCCACATGAACTTACTAAGAATTAAAAATCTAGAAAAATATATCAATAAGTTCATGAGATGCCTCATTAAAACCCTTGGATTTCTGAGTAATTTTCACATTTGACCCAATGGCAAAAGGACTAGTTACCATCTTTATCTATGAAAATTAAACATTAAAAGAAAAATAAAATTGCATGGCAAAATAAAAATTTGAATTAAAATAAAGAAATTTACAAATTTTAATAGAAGAGATTGGATCCAAAAATACAAGGCTTGAACTTCAGTCTAATTTAAACTAATCTATAACTCAAAATGAAAAGTGTATAAGCTAAATCAAAAAAAACTAAAATTAACTAAAACTCAAAAACTTAGAAAACCAACTCTATGAACTCTCTGATCTCCTAACTCAAAACTAAGCTAAGACTAAAAAAATCTAACCCCTAAAAAATCCCCCCCCCCTCCCTCCTTTTATAGGACATTAGGAAATAGAGAGTGACGAGAGAGTCAGAGGAGAGGAAAGTAAGCTATATATTTAATAAAATGTGTGTATATATATATATATATGTAAGAATATATAAATATAGTATGGACGAGGGAAAGATACGTGTGAGTGATTTTTTTTTTCTTGAGAGAGAAGAGGGTTGGTTATTTTAGTAAATAAAAGGGGCGGACATTGAAACCACAACATGGTATGATTTACTTTCATCATTATTCAACAAAAGTAGCTGCCCCTTTAATGTTCTTGAAAAACCAAAAAAGTATCACTTTTTAGTAAGAGATAGCCTCACGGTAAATGCTACAACACTTTGGCAGACTGTTGACCTTTGCTTCTTCACAACGACTTGCTTGGATTGAACGACGTCATATATTTTAGTTCAACACGGTTCAGTTTTTTGAAACCTTCTGGTCGATTTGAACCGGTTTAAATTGTTTGGTGGTGAACTGGTTCAACTTGCCTCAACTGAACTTTCTGTCTTAATGAAACCGGTTGACTTTTTGGGATTGAACCGGTGGACTTAATTTGATTGCCAACTTTGTATCTTTTGACCTTTATTGGCTCCTATATCCTACAAAACACAAATAAAACATGTAACAAAAAATATATAACTAAAATGAGAAAATTAAAATTAATATAAGTCTAAACAAAGTACGAATTCAAATATTATGATTTATACTTTATAGTGTATCAACACCCAACTTGCATGGTGCTCGTCCCTAGCAAAAATATCAAAGACATGGACAATCTTCAATTTCGTAGAAGTCACGGATGCATTTAGCTTATGCCACCAGCCTTTAAAACCCTAGGTATCCCTAGTCGACGATGTGTCGCGTGAGGGTTCCAGTGATTACAACCATAACATCCGACCCAGTCATGTCAAGAAGGTAGTAGAGATACAACAGACATGCCAATAACACCCCCCATTCAAAAGGAATCCGAATCCCCTAAATCATGAATCAGCAAGTAAAGGCATAAAATATCGAAGAGAGGAAATCACATTGCAATACACCTATCAATACATTATAACTCTATCGTTCAACACATGCGTAATGTATCCTTTATTTCGATTCCAAGGTCTCACAAGAGTATACACTCAACTAAAAATGTTGAAACATCACATGGTTCTCTCAATTTGAAGCTCGTCAAAAAGCGAAATAGATAAGAATAGGAAAACGAGCAATTTCCATCAAAAAACCATTACAATCGGTAAGTGTATTGACTGGCATAGCTCGTAAAAGGATATTCACGGTTCAAATAAAAAATTGAGAGAATTGACATGTACAAACTTATACTCAAAACGAATTAATGATCATGCAAATCGAGACGTTAGGGCCAGTGAAAGAAGAGCCGAGAATAGGGAAAGAAGAAAGCAGTAATAGAACTTCAACACGTATATTGCGCACTACACATGATGACAAGAATGTAATCACTTCCAACTCCCAAATTACAAAATTTGGTCTTTTCAACTCCATACACTTCCACAGGTTTAGAGCAATGCATTAAATTAGCTTGATATACATACAAGGATTATGTGTTACAAGAGTATCGAGATAAAGAAATGAACAGGAGCAATCTCAAAAGAAATGAAATGGCCACACCCCAGAATCCAAAAAAACATCACGTAAAAACGCAAATCAAAGTATAAGGTGGCAAATATTCTAACATATCAATCCGCAAATCGAAATCAAGAGTAACGAAGCTATTCAATTAATGGAATATCAACAAAGTATCCTTGAGCAAATGAATATCAACTTTGTCCACTCATTTAGTTTACGGATATAGTCATAAATTGTAGGTTAGGCTTTCAATGATATCGAGTTTTATACAATGTTGTTTTCTAAACTATTTTAGCAAGAATCACGTAGTGCCATCAAGCTCAATAAATCGAGACTGACAATGGTTTAAATCGTAATAAGTTAAGAAGTATAAAATTTAATTTATTAAAATTAAAAATTCAGAGAGTTTGATTTGTGACCAAAGTTAAACCATACGTGGCAAGTCTTTTTGATATCCATTTCGGATAAAATTAGGGGGAAGATACAAACAAATGCCTTTACCGTAATGATTCTTCAAATGGCATGGGAGTGGGGCCTTTTCATGGCAAAAGGACAAACACAAAACAGAAACCTATCATTTAGGGCATGGCCAAGTCACCGTCTATTAACAGAGGCTAAAAGGTCACGACTCACAACTACAAACAAAAACACAACCTGACCTTGAGGGCACGGCTTGGGATTTTTACCACGTGCATTCTATTTATATGTATATTAGTAATTACTCGTGCACATAGTTATTATGTAAAAAAAATAAAATTATTAGACATCTCGTTAGAATTTTATAACATAAAAATCAAATAAGATATATAAACGTCAGATAATATATATATTGCTACAAAATAGAGAATAAATTAAAAAATATAATAATTTTAAAAAAGTATTACTAATTTGAGAGACATGAGGAGAAAAGTAGGTGTATCTTATAATTAGTTTGGAAGATTAAAAAATATATGTGTCTTATATTATAGATTTTTTTGTCCTTATTATGTCAATTTTATTCAAATATTTATTTTTACTCAAATTATTTTTTATAATCATTGGATAAATTAATTTCAATAAATATAAAAAAAAGTGCAATTAAAAAAAAATTGCTAACTTCTCTTTCTATTTAAGATAATTTTTTTGTCTACTTTATTTTTTACCTTTTATTGTCTTTAGTAAGTCTTTTTCACCCATTAATTAATATTTTATACTTTTTCGCTCTTTCTTGATAAAACAAAAGTCTAAAAAAAAAAAACATATTAAGAAAAAATACTAATTTAGAGAAAGCTTCACTAAAAATAAAAAATAGTTTATCTCTAAATTAAAATAGTTAGACTCTTATCGTAAAAAAATAAGTAAACTAATATAAAAAATTATTAAATACAAAAAAATTGAAAACGGGGGAGAAAAAAGTTGTGTTTGTTTTTTTTTATGTGGGTCCACTAAAAAAATAATTCAATGGATAAAATATATGGCTTCAACTTTAAAGATTTTGGCATGGATCATAACGATGTGGGACTCCACATCTTTGAAAAGAAGAAGTGATAGTTTTTTGAAAAAGAAATAATTTTAGGTGAAATCTCAGCTATTGAATTAACTCAAATAGATTTTAACCGTAGATAGTGAAAGATGTTTTGAGATTCAAAATGAGTTGTGATGTATATTATAGATACTTATAAATAAGTTTTTGGAAGTCCTAACTCCTAATTGAACTGTTAAAATGGGACCCTTTAAATTATGAAAATAATTTAGGTGAAACGACAAAAGAAGATAATTGATTTTCGTACCCTCTTTATTTCTATAAATTACATTATTTTTTTTGTGTTAATTACGTGACGTTAGAAAAATATCATTCTATTTGAAATATTTGAGAAAAATATATTAAAAATATATAAATACAATGTAATCAAAAAATCAAGTAATTATATAGAGGTAATTTCAGTATGAAAAAACCCGTTGCAGAGCTTAAAAATATAGTCAACGTGAACCCAACTCTCTTTTTATATATTGTAAAGATGCTAGATTTGTAACAAACAGATTTTTATATATTTTAAATTTTTTATTTTTTTATTTTTTTATTTTTTGTCATAAATTTACCATAGAAATACTCATTGCAATCTGAACTGGACGTTATAACATGTCACACCCTGAAAAGATTAACAAGATGTTTGGGTTGGACCCTTTAGATATGGCTATGTTCATTGGTTTAGCTTTAATTTAGGCTGTGTTTGAAGTAAAATTTGGTGAAGGAAAAAAAAAAATAATTCATGATTTACATAAACTTTTCTCTTTATTTTTCTTCCCCCCTCCCCCAATGGCCTCTAAATCCTTGATTCAGTGTGTGGCGTTAGCACTCACATGCGTTAGCACTCTCATTTACCTATGTAAAGGGATCTTTGTACATATTCTTAATACACTAAAACAAGGAAACATACTATTAAAGAAATTGAATATTGCAGAATATATGCAATATATACTAATAATTATAATTTATAATCATTCCTCTAGGAGTTTCACATGCTTCACATTATACCTTAATGCAAGAAAGCTACAAATTCGCCGTATGATGATAGATAAAAGATAAGATATGTTGTCCCTTGTGGTTTGGATATGTGAGTATTAACCTTTTAACGTCTAAAAATTATCACATAACTCTTTGTGATTTGCACGTGGACTAAAGTGTACCGTTTTATTTTTCATTCAAACTAAAAACAAGTTCTCTATACTTGTATAGAGAGTGAACCATATTCTTAAGACAAAAATACCTTCGTGAAATATTCAAATTTCAAAAGAATGCCACCATTATCTTGAATATTTTCTTTTCTTTGTCTTTATATTATTTTTCTTTCCTGATGTCCCCACTACCACTCATACCATTCTCTACCATCACGTCCTCCCTCCTCCCCCATCTTATCGGTATTTTTAAATAATAATTAAACAAATATATATGTGTATGCATTCATTATCTAAAAGTTTAAACTTAAACTACTAGAAAGAATGACAACTTGATCATTTATATATATTCTCAACAAAATCAGTCAATTAAAACATGGAGAGAGAAAAAATTGAAGCAAATAGCTAGAAACAGATGTTCAGGTCAGGGAATTGGAGTTGATGGAATAGATGTTTTCGCTAAGGTAGTTGGAGTTTTGTGGAAGTATATAATACCTTTGTTGCCAAGAAAAGCAGACATTTCAAAAGTTAGAATTACCATATGTATTATATATATGGAAATTACAGGCAGAATATCACTTTTGTTACCCTATCTTAATGTAAGGGTCCAAATTCACTTGGAGCAGAGCTTAGGCGAAACAGCCAACGGGGCCTTAGCTGAGAGTTGGGCCAATCCAAATTTAATCACATGAGCTGGGGGCTGGCAAAGCCTGGACCAGATGGTCGGTCTGTCCTAACAATATGATTCGATCGGGCGGGTGGATTTTGCGCCCGAATCAAGGTTGACCGACTGAGAATCAGATCTACCACGTGGCCTGATGCAATTCGATGTGTGCCTGGGAAATACGGACAGGCGTGAAGAAACTAGATGAGAGTTTTGCGCGGGAAAAGTTTAATTCTTCCAAGAGCTTCCATTCTAGCTAAACTGATGTAAGGAGACAAAATATACTCTGGTGGCCTCTATTGAGCTGTCGCTATGGAGCAAGTTTAGAGGTTCTCTGTGTCGAAACTCGGTGCAGACACTACCGAACACAGACACTATCCGAGCCAAGGCCATCGTTACTTTTCAGTTGTCGCTGTTTAGCAAGTTCGGAAGAATAATCGCACTAGATCTTGGATGAGGGGCAACAGTCGACGGCAATCCTGAGAGATGTCAGGAGACAAAAGGTAACTGCCTTGTCAAAGTTTCTTCTAACAACCTCCATACCCAGATGGGGAAGTCGGCAGTATCATGGCAAGCTACCAGCCAGGCCCTAGAAACGTGGTTGGGTCAGCCGCCTACTCACTGACACAACGGTCGGCATGTATGGACACCCAATGAGCTGCAGTCTGTCCAGTGATAAGGCAACTAGAGCGTCAAGGCACGAGCTGAGCTGTGCCATATCAATTCAATTTTTATCTCTCTAAAAGGTACACGAAATTTGGGCTTAGAAATACACACACACTCTCTACATACACGTTTTGGTCATCCAACAGCTCCGGCGGCCGTTCTTACTATTTCTGTGTAGCAGTTAGGCACATTGCTGACTGGTAACTAACTGCAGTAGCTTGCACCACCGCAAGTATCTATCCTCGATTTTCTTTCTCTCATATCGTAAACTCACTCCCCACAATTGACGTCGTCTATGGAAAATTGATTATAGAATCAATTTGGAGAAGGAAAGTTCTGATGGCTTCACAAAGTAGCAACAGTTTCGGCAACGCGAGAGCAACTTGTAGGGATGACAACACCTCGAATAAGCACATCAGCAAAAAAACTTGCTAATGGGCAGGGGCTAAACTACTGGATGATGCCTAGAGGACGGACAAGGCCACCTAAAAATAGAAACCAAGTCGGTTGCTGCCTAGAGAATAAGATAGTCGGGGCTAAAATGAAACAGATTTTGATTGATAACAGGTCAATGAAGCCGGCCCAAGCAGGGTAGAGCCAGGACGATCTGAAGGCAAGACCAAAGGACCAAACCCCCCACCTTGGGATGGTCAAAATAGAAGACAGCGTAGATCCCGCGTCAACTTGGACAGCCAGAGCGATAGTAAATCTGTTGCGTTGAGCAAGCAAAGAGTATTGCCCAGCCGAACACGAGATTCTTAACGCCAAGTGTAACCGAGAAGGTGATATACAATATAAGCTTAATAGCGAAACTGCCTCAACATCGGGCACATACATCATCCCGACGAGGTCAACGACTCGGATAACTAGGCCCAAGCTTAGGGAGCCAGTCCCGAGATACCAAATGCCATTCTCCCGAGATATCGAGGGCAATGGATCTGTCAAAGAATTTTATGTCACTAAAGTTCACACTATATGACGGGAAGTCCAACCTGAGATCCCATATCAGTCATATCAGGCAGATGATGGCACTCTAGAATCACTTGGACGCACTAATGTGTCTAGTGTTTCCATCAAGCATAGGTGCTCTTAGGTTAAAATGGTTTGACCAGCTGCCTATTGGATCGATTGGAAGATTTTACCAACTCACCGAGTCATTCGTAGTTTGGTTTGTTATAAACACCAAAGCATCAAAGGGTGTTGGCTCTCTTCTAACACTCAGGAAGGGCCAGAAAGAATCATTCCACAACTACAGTAAGTGTCATTGAGCGACTTATAAAGAAATTGAAGAATATTTGGAGGAGTTAGCAGTGGCCAACTAACTGGAATGGCAGCAATAACACTCAATCGATTCATTAGTAAGTCTTTTGATAAATATCGTCCATTCTTCCAACTCTTCCGCAAAAATACAAAGTTTTTATAGAACAAGGAATGTGAGCTCGCACTCCAACAATTCAAAAATAATTTAACCAAATCACAACTTCTTTCCACTCCAGATGAGGGAGAATTGCTCTACGTCTACCTCACTGTCTTTAAAAATGCCGCTGGCTCGGTACTTTTGAGAGAGGTAAATGGAGAGTAGCGTCCAATCTATTTTGTTAGTAAAATATTTACAGATTGCCAAACAAGGTACCTGACGTTGGAGAAGCTCTTTCTGACCCTAGTTCTAACCTTGCAGAAACTCATCTGCACTATTTTCAAGCACATTTCATTGTTGTATACACGGAGTTTCTGCTCAAAAATATTTTGTCTAAAGTAGACCTATTTGGCTAACTCTCTAAATAGGTCGTTGAGCTTAGACAATTAGACATAAAATTTCTGCTAAGGGTAGCAATAAAAGGATAGGTCTTGGCAAATTTTGTGGCTAAGTTCTCGCCCCGAACTATGAGTCCAGAGCAAGGTTGACTTTCTCTGCACACAAAGGAGAGGAGAGCTTAGAAGCAAACTCAGGTGATTTCTAACTAGTACTGGGGATCACGAGGTTATTAGAGAACCACCCCCAAATGCAAAAACAATCATCGCTTGCGAGATCTTTAAGGTTTCAGAGGTTTTTGTAGAACCACTTAGAAAAATCTCACCTCGGCTTGGAAGACGTTAATTGACAGAGTAAAAAATAGCTTAGGAGCAAGGGCAGGAGTTGTTTTTAAAAGTCCTAAAGGAGCAATTTTTTAGTACTATCTCAAGCTGAATTTCTGTACAATAAACAACGAAGTCTAATACGAAGCCTTCATTGCGAGACTTTGATCTTCGAGTAAACTAAAGATTCTTGAACTTCATATTTTAGTGACTTAAAACTTATAGTCAACCAAGTCACAGGGAAGTTTGAAACTCGAGGAGCCAAGATGACTACGTATTTAGAAATAGCGAAAGCCTTCCTTACCGTATTAAAAGCGGCCAAAATTAAGCAAGTGGGGAGGGACTTAAATTCACACGCAGACGCACTAGCAGGGCTGACATTAGTTTTTGAAGGGGAAATAAGATGTACCATTGCAATCGATCTGATCTAAGTCCCTAGTCTCGAAATAACCCAAGAATTCATCCTAGTCAACATTGAGCTAGGGCCGAGCTGGATGGACCCAATTGTGAACTTCATGCGACATGATAAGCTACTAGAAGATAAGAAAGAAGCACACAAAATCTGGATAAAGGCAGCATAGTTCTAGATCTCCTCCATTGGGGACCTGTACAAAAGATCATATCTGAAACCCTACCTATTGTGCTTCTACCCGAACCTAGTCAAAGATCTTCTATTTGAAATCCATGAAGGCATTTGCGGACTACACTCTAGGGGAAGATCATTGGTTCACCAAGCCCTAACTCAGGGATACTTGTGGCCATTCATGCAAAAGGGCTCCCAAGTATACGTCCACAAGTGTACCAAGTGTCAGCTCTTCTCCCCCTTAATTCATCAGCTAGCAAAGGACTTGACCCCTTTCACCAGTCTGTGGTCTTTTGTCCAATGGACAATGGACATCATGAGGGTCTTGCCTCGAGCTCTGGGGAATAAGAAATATTTTTTAACAGCGACGGACTACTTCACAAAATAGGTGGAGGTCGAACCACTAGCCCAAATCAAGGAGATGAATGTAATCAAATTCATCTGCAGAAACATTATATCCAGATTTGGCATCCCTAGGGCCTTTGTATTAAATAACAAAACTCAGTTCGTGGCCAAAAAACTTAAAGACTTGTTGGGAAAATTAAAGATCGAGTTCTACAACTCAACACCGGGCTACCCGTAGGGCAACGGGCAAGCCGAGGCCACCAAAAAAAACAATCATAAACGTGATCAAGAAGAGGCTTAAAAGAGTCAAAGGCAAATGGGTCGAGGAACTGCCAAACGTTTTTTAGACCTATCGGACTACGCCACGAAAAGCGAGGAACAAAAGACCTTACGCTCTGACTTCCACAATACAAACCAAAGTATATGACATCAGTCATAATGAGAAAGTTTTAGCTCGGGACCTCGACCTCACTGATGAACGAAGAGAGAATGCATTAATACGAATGGCTGACTATCAAAAATAGTTGGCCAAAATATACAACTAAAAGGTCCAACACAAACAATTTTTAGTTTGAGATTTCATTCCGAGGACAATTGTTGAAAACACCAAGAACCCAACGAACGGGAATCTCGACTCAAATTAGGAAGGACTCAACAAGATAGTTAAGCTCGTCGAAAAAGGCGTTTACTACCTCGAAGATCCCAAAGGCAAACAAGCTCCGAGATCTTAGAATTCCAATAATCTAAACAAGTACTGCCATTGAAATATAATATTTCTAACCAAGCTGGCATTTATATCAAATATACTTATAAAAACTTTCTACTGAAAGATTCTATTTTTCGTTTTTATCAAAATTAAACACTTTTCTTAATTCTACAAGAAACAACACATTTTGAAACTATCTATGCTGGAAAAGAATTTCCCATTTTCTTAAGCACAAGACAAAGATGATTTAGAAAATACGGGCAAGACCATAGAATTGCTAAGAATTTGGCTTAAGTATTACAAGATAAGGTCAAAGAAAAGCACTATTCTCTATGAGTATGCAAAAAATAGCAGATTCTCGCTAAGGCATAACCTAACTTATCCAAATGAGTTGTGCCAAGTAAGAAAAAGAATTCATCCTTACAATTTGGTCGAGCAACTACAACTTTAGGTAAGAGTTAACCAAACTCTATGTGAGTTTCGAGCTCTGTCCCTAGAGGTTTGCCCAAATATACCGAGTAAGAATTTCAAGGAATAGTTAGCGAACTCTATGCGATTCTAAATTCTGTCTTGTGAATATTGCCCAAGTATACTTGCCAGAAATTTTAAAGAAGAGTTAGCCAAACTCTATGCGAGTTCCGAGTTCTGCCCTATGAATCTTGCCCAAGTATACTTGCTAGAAATTTTAAAGAAGAGTTAGCCGAACTCTATGCGAGCTCCGAGCTCTGCCCTGTGAATCTTGTCCAAGCATACTTAGCAAAAATAAATTTTTAGAGAAGAGTTAGACGAACTCTATGTGAGTTCTGAGCTCTATCCTTCAAGGTTTGCTTAAGTACACTTAGCAAAAATTTTAAAGAAGAGGTAGTCGAACTCTATATGAGTTCTGAACTCTATCCTGTGAATGTTGCCCAAGTATACTTTGCAAAAAATTATTTAGGGAAGGGTTAGCCACACTCAATTCGAGTTCCGAGCTCTATCCCTCGAGGATTGCTCAAATACACTTAGCAAAAAAATTCAAAGAAGAGTAAGCCGAACTCTATGTGAGTTCAGAACTTACCCAAGTATACTTAGCAAAAATAATTTTTTAAAGAAGAGTTAGCCGAACTCAATGCAAGTTCCGAGCTCTGCCCCTCGAGGATTGTCTAAGTAGACTTAGCAAGAAACTTTCAAGGAAGAGTTAGCCGAACATTATTTGAGTTCCGAACTCTATCCTATAAATCTTGCCTAAGTATACTTAGACAATATACAAAAGTGAAAGCTTTCAAACAGAAAGTAAAATGCAAATGAGGTCCAAAAAGAGAATTCATTCATTACAGAAAATTGTTCAAGTGCAGAATTGTTCAAAAATAGAATTGTTCAAGTGCAGAATTGTTCAAAAATAGAATTGTTCAAGTACATAATTGTCTAAGCTCGGAAGAGATGCTAAGCTCTTTCATGCAAACTAGTTAGCCCTCTTGGAAGACATCCAAGCTCTATTGTGTAGTCCTTGTGAATAGTTACGTCGAGATAATGGATATGATTGACTGGGACGTGGTCATCCAGATGATATCCATAATTTAACTTCGGTCTATGGAATAGATGTTGCACGATAATATTTTCTAACTAGGTTAAAGTCTGCAGTATCTGACGTCGACAAGACTATACTTACAAAGCATTTGTTGCTCGCAGCTGATTATTTATCAGCTACATGAGAGTTTGTTGCCTTGAATGGTGATTCATTCCTTAAAGGGCATAAAAATTTTGATATATTGAAAATAATCAGAAGTTTCTTCGAATACAAAACTCAAGTGAAGGGAAGGTTCGCATTGAACTCAGTTAATTCTTCCCTAATGTTGTAGCTGTTTGGCCAAGTTGTGAGGATGGGCTCTTTGCACTCCATATTCTGGAAATATAGACCAGTCAGTTAGAACGAGCTCAAACAAGTAGTTGCGACGAGCTTCTAAGAGCAGAGTCAGACGAGCTCACTGTGAGCATTGAACTCTGCCCCCATTGAGACTACTTACCATTTCTTAAGGGATGGCTATCAGACCCTCCGACTGCCTTGAACCTATCTCAATAGTAGAAAGGCCCAGGGGATAAAACCCTAAGGCAAGTAATATTATAGGGCAGTCCAGACCCGATCAAGGGAACATGTCAACGATGACCCAGTTCATAGAAACACAGAGCCCCAACAATGGCGGGCGAACCAAAGTCAGGAACTCAAGGCAAACGACAAATAAGCAAAAATTCAAAGCAAAACATGAAAGACGCAGAGAAGTTATAGAAAGGGAATATAGGTCAGAAACTCACCAGAAAGAATGAATTTGGGAGGGATTAACCACATGAGAGTCAAAGAACAACCGCCGATAAACGAAATGACGGAAGAATATGCAATAGGACGGAGGCAGCAAATGGGGGGATGTACTTTTTCTCCCTGAAACCCAATTCATAGAAACATAGAGCGCCAACAATGGCGGGCGAACCAAGGTCAGGAACTAGAGACATACAACAAACAAGCAAAAATTCAAAGCAAAACACAAAAGATGTAGATAAGTTACAAAAAAGAATGAATCTGGAGGGGATTAACCATATGAGAGTCGGAGAACAATCACCGATAAATGAAACAGCGGAGGAACAAGCAATAAGACGGAGGCAGCAAACGTAAGGGATGTCATTTTTCTCCCTGAGAACTCTCTCAAGGCTTTATAAGTAGTAATGAATGAAGGTAAACAGACCCCAATAAGGAAGGTGAAGAGGCATGAAGGAAGCCATAACGTATCCTAGTGGGCGCGTAGGATCACGCGTGGGTAACCCCCTCCCGAAATCAACGAGATACGAACATGTGGCAGTCACCCAACCATGCGTCCACACCAAACGAGCCCTAAGGGCAAGTAGGAGACCTCGGCAGCAACGATTGAGATTGTGGGCTAATCAGACCAGGACACGTGGCTTAAATAATACAATGAAATGATAGACTTAGATAGGAGTAAAACAACTAACAGGCATTAGCGTGCCCATCAAACTCTGAACTCAAAGCATGAACACGTCTAGTTCACATGAACTCAGCAAGCATCGACACAGCTCATGCGAATTGAGGAACAATTGTAAGGGGACAAAATTTACAATGACAGACTCTAGCCTTGCTAAGGCAAAGGCCTCCACCGAGCTGTTGCTATGAAGCAAGCTCGGAGGCCCTCTACGTCGGAACTCGGTGCAAACACTACCAAACATAGGCACTATCTGAGCCAAGACCATTGTTACTTCTGAGTTGTCGCTATTTAGCAAGTTTGGAAGAATAATTGCACTAGAGTTTGGACGAGGGGCAATGACCGATGGCAATCCCGAGGGATATCAGGGGATACAAGGTAATTTGCACGTCGAACTTTCTTCTGTCAGCCTCCATACCTGCATGGGAATGTCAGCAACATAATGACAAGCTACCAGCCAGGCCCTAGGAGGGTGGCTGGGTCAGTCACCTACTCAC
>CM018896.1:11277173-11279673 GCA_009663005.1 Actinidia chinensis | reverse complement strand
TGTTTTTTTAAAAAATATTTTTTTTGTGTTTTTTTTAACTTTTTCAAAAACCGGCCGGTTTCACTAATCCAGGCCGGTCAATGGTTTTTCAAAATTTACCGGCGGTTCGGCCGGTTAATCCGGTTCATATTGCATGTCCGGGGATTTTAATTTCAACAGTCCACGTTCACTGTCCGGTTCCCGTTCAACCGGTTGAACCGGCCCGGGATTCGTGTTCGGTTTTTTATAACAAGATTATGTTTGAGACCCAATAAGAACTTTGGCAAAACTACACGGACCAAAGTGAACTGAGCTTGTAAAATTACCCACTAAAAATGCCCATTTTTCAGAACATAAAAGAGATAATTTTCAAAAGGGTAAATATTCATGACCTCCACTGAGATTTATCATAAAAACAGAAATTACCTTTGTAGTTTAAAAAATTACACTGACCTTCCCTGTCAGAGTTTGTCACCCAACTATGGTTAATATGCAATTGAAATTACCATTTTACCCTCCTACTCATCCAGACGACGACGACAACAACAACAACAACCCCACCCCCACCCCGATTTTCTTTTTTTTTCAATTTTTTGTAAGTTTTTTTAATTAATTTTTTTACTAATTTATTTCTTCTTTTAAGCAAATTTTATTTTTTGGGGGATAAATAATTTTTTATTATATGTTTTTTTGTTTTTAGATTTTTTTTTGTCATTAATGTATTTGTATTTAGTTTTTTTAATTAAAAAATTAGGATTATATAAAAACAAAAAACTAAATAACAAAAAAATTAATTTTTATTTATTATTTTTCTATCAATTTGTTTTGTTTAATTTTTGTTATTTATTATATAATACTTTTATTTTGATCCATTATTTTGACTTTTTAAATTTTATTAAAGTAATGGGGGGGGGACTTCCAAAAAACTGATTAAAAAATCAAAAAATTAATAAAATAAAATAAACGAAACTAAATAAAAAATAAAAAATAAAAAAAAAAGAGATAGCAAAAAAAATCTAAACTATGTACGAAAAAAACACACCTTAAATTGGGTGTCAATTTCATAGCGTCGAACTCAAAACTCAGTGATTTTACAGGAATTGTCTCATATCATCAAAG
The DNA here is from genome assembly GCA_009663005.1 of Actinidia chinensis. Classification (NCBI taxonomy): domain Eukaryota; kingdom Viridiplantae; phylum Streptophyta; class Magnoliopsida; order Ericales; family Actinidiaceae; genus Actinidia; species Actinidia chinensis. The sequence goes on along the minus strand of CM018896.1, from coordinate 11,278,575 downwards.
TCAAAAACACTTCCATTTATTCAAAAAAAAAATACTATTCCATTTGTGTGGGTCCTGGGATCGTAATTTAGGGTTAAATTTTGAATATTTTGTGATTTTTTTGCTCAATTGCGATCATTTAATTATTCACAAAAAAAATTATCATTTTTTATTTTTTTATTTTTTAAATCCGTTTGGGAAGTCAGTATTATAAAAATTAAAAAAAGTATGAAACCATATATATAAAAAAAATAACAAAATAAACAAAAAAATTGATTGAAAAAATAATAAAACAAAAATCAGTTTTTTTGTTTATTTAGTTTTGTTTATTATATAATAATTTTTTTAATAAAAAAAACAAAATTAAATTTAAAAAATAATATATAATAAAAAAATATTTATCCCAAAGAAAATAAAACTGATTAAAAAAAGAGAACTACATTAGATAAAAAAATTAATTAAAATTGTAAAAAAAACAATCGGTGTGTGTGTGTGGTTGGTGGTGGTGCTGGATGAGTGGGCAAAAGGGTAATTTGACTGCACTAATAACGGCAGTTGGGGACAAACTCTGACAAGGAGGGTCAGGGTAATTTTTTAAATACAGGGGTGGTTCTGTCTTTATGATAAACCTAGGGGAGGTCAGTGATATTACCCCTTTTCAAAAATTTGTATTTCGACTTCAAAATTAAGACGTGGTTTTCTTATTTCACCAAATTTAATTTTTAATTACACATTAATGTTTTTGTGGCTGTTTTTTTCAATTTATTTTTGTACATATCTTTTGTTACACTCAAAGATGACTAGAAGATGAGAATATTTTCAAATTATTTATTTTTGTACATATCTTTTGTTACACTCAAAGATGACTAGAAGATGAGAATATTTTCAAATTTCTTGTGCCAGCAATACTCAAAAAATATATAAAAAAGTACACAAATTTTACTAGTCAAATGATACTAAAAAACGCGCCCACTTCACGGGGCACTACTTTTAAATCTTTGTGAGAGTTTTAGAAGTCCTTTAGATCTGTGAAGATACTGGCCTCCTGTGCTGGATAAATAAGTCCAAGCTTGTTAGAAATTGAGATTTTGGCAATACATTTTGGGATTAAAATTTATTTAAGTTTCATACATTAAATTAAATGAATAATAAATATTTTATATTTTCCTAAATGAGTAGATGAATTTAGTATATTCATTTGTCTAAAATCAAGTTAATTTAAATGATAAATTATTTATCAAAGAAGATTCAATATAGAAGGAATAAATGGGGATGACAAGTTTGTCCCATATTGAAAAAATAAAAAACAATTTGTGAGCATATAAAACTCAAGTGTGGATTCTAGAAATTGGGTCATTGGGCACCTCAAGATTTTAGAGGGGTAATTATATACAAAGTACTTTTGATCCATTAGCCTATGGTT
>CM018896.1:11257173-11259673 GCA_009663005.1 Actinidia chinensis | reverse complement strand
GGATAAACTTTAGTTAGGGTGAGGGTCACCCAAAAAATTATCCGCCTGCTGGAGAAAATTTATCCGGGGGAGAAAAATTATCGACTGAATAAATAATCCAAACGCCGAATACAAACCTATTACAGGGAGAAAAGTTATTCCCTCTCACATCGCAGCCCAAACAAGCGATAAAGGGGAACAGAGAAAATTGGCTTGAAATGACAAGCACATGAAACAAAATGGGTAGTGTCAAATGATTCCACGGAAATTTAAAGAAAAATCATTACCTATATACAATCTTATATACTTACTGAGTTTTTCACAAAAATGACACCAGTAAATAATTGTAAAACTGAATGTCTTTGCCTTAAATATCCGCTCATGAAGTAGTAGCATTACTGAATTTACTGTACTCAAGATATGTTGTATACATGGTAATATTTTTTTTTATACGTGGGGACGAATGATTTTATTTAGAGGGTCGAATATATATTTTAATGGACCTTCGGTTTAAAAACTTTAGGGGGGCCAATTGTATATTATTTTAATAGAAAATAGTCAAAACTAAGAGAAAAAATTAAAAAAAAAAATTTTTTTTTTTTAATTTTTCAAATGCCAGCCCCCGGGACCGCTAATGCATGTAATTTACACTAATTTCTAATACTTTAGTTATGTTAATAGAAATATATAACATTACAGTGAATCGTGTGAAAGTTGATTTTGATACCTTATGCAAAGCCAGAAATTTAATATTGATGATGACTTCTTAATAGCCCCACCAAAAAACAATTTTCAGGCTGCTCCACTGTGAAAAACCAAGGACATTATCCTCTACACTGTTGTTAAAAGCCAACACATCAGGTTGGTGTGAACCTAATTTTGAAATTCGCTCACACTATTTGTGGTTTCCCAAATTGTACAATTAAAAGTCCAAGTTTTACAAACTCTTCAAGGATATCTTGAATAACTGTAAGGGCAAAAAAGACAAGCAATTACAAAAACCCAAATCATCTCATTAACTTTCTGTCTTCTCTCCTCCCAAACCCTATCCTCTATGATCCGTTAACATTTTTTTATCATAATTTTTTTCACAAGCATCGCGTGTGCTTCCGCCGCTAGTGCCTGTACATACAAAGGTCACAGATAAATATAAATGAAAATGAAAAAAGAGAAAAAGAGAGAATCAACCCCACAAATTTTATAAAAAGTACCAAAATCATCTCACTAACTCTCTCTCTCTCCTCCCAAACCCTCTCCTCTGTGATCCGCTAACATCTTTTTGTCATAATTTTTTTTGCACACAACGGGGCGGGTTCGGCGTCCCCCACCCCTGCCCCGTTTACGAAAACCTTCTTTTTTTTTGTTTTTCCCGCCACGTCTTCCCGTCTCATAATTTTTTTAACTATATATATATTTTTTATATAATGATGAGATATAAGAGAGAGTAAGGATATTACGGTATATTTTTAAAAAAATATGAATAATTTTGACTTTTTTAAATATAATCGGGTAATCAAGGCAGGTTCAGAGTGGCGGGGGCTAACTCGCCCCTCTGATTATTATCGGGTTTGAGGTTTTTCCCACCCCGCCCCGCCCGGGTGATTCAGGGGAAATGCCATCCCCCTATGCATCATGTGTGCTTTGACTGCTAGTGCTTGTACATGCAAAGGTTGCAGATAAAAGTAAATAAAAAAGGAAAAAAGAGAAGAAAAAAAAAATAGAATCAAGCCCACATAATTTTTTGGAAAGTTCAGTCTAAGCTCCATTGGACTAATTTCTAACACATTTGATCCATGTCACAAAAATTACCATAAGTAAATACATTTCAGATACTTGAGACAATTCAACAGTGAACAAAGACATAGCAATGATTTAAAGTGACGATGACGATAAAAGGACCTTCAGATTCTCAATTGGAGAGATAGAAAAGGAGAGTAGACAAACGCCAAGGGAGTTTTGAATTCGTGGAAGAGAAAGACAATGGAAAAGTACGGGTACGGTTGATTAGAGAGAAAATGATAGGGTAGTAACTAAACTAGAAACTACTTTTCGATGTACCCAAAAAAAATTAGGGTAGAAAGTGGAAAGAAAATTATTTTTTGGAAGAATTACAAAAAACCTCCAAGAGATTGACAATGAAATGAAATTAAATATTATAATTTAATTCAATAGCAAGTTAAATTATCTGTTAATCTCCATCAAATCATTATCATTTCAAAATAACATCAAAATTTAGTCTTTTTAAATAAATACAAAGCTTAACCTCTCCAATTTACAGTACCAACACTGAGGCAAGGTAGTCATCGCCGCCGTCTAAGGCCCCCAAGTTTTAATAAAAAAATGGAGCTTCTCTTCAAAATAAGCTATAGTATATATAAATACAAAAACCTTCAAGAGTTTTTACAAAGATTGTAGTGTGGTCTTATGGTGCTTTGCCTATTGGGCCAATGTTCTGATTTACTTATTAAGTCTCCAATTTGACTATTGGTTGGTCATGTGACATATTTTATTGAATTTTTGT
>CM018896.1:11212173-11234673 GCA_009663005.1 Actinidia chinensis | reverse complement strand
AACAAAAAAAGACCAAAAATAAATAAATAAAACCCTAGAAATTAAGGTAAAGCTAAAAACCAAACGGCCTACAACACTCTCGTTGACATAACTAATCCGCACAAGAAGTCGCTCGATACACTCTTATCTTTGTACACCACAAGAATTATATAAACATTTATTAATATTATTTTTACATTTATTTATAAATAACTACCAAACAAGTGTTTTTATTTGAAATGAAAAATCTAAAGTTACCATGTCATCTCTATTAAACTTTTGCTTAAAAATTCTGCATGTACGTATCCATATACAAGCAGAATTTTGATGAGTGTATCATTACCTAATAAATAAGCAAACTAATGTTATGTTTACTTTTTTTTCATTATTTTAATTATGATGTGACATAATTCATAATTGGTATATCTAATTGAATCATTTATTGAGCTAATTGTATCAATGGTTATGAATGCGCTACATTAACGCTCAGTTTGTTTAGGGCGAAAAATATTTTCTGGAGAAAGTCTTTTTTATAAATGAATTTGCTTTACCGCATTTGGCTTGATATGAATCTGTTTTTTTGAAAATCAATTTATAATATTTATTTGGCATAAAAAATTACAAAAAATTGAAAACAACAGGACAATAGCCATTACAGGAGTTTTTTTAAATAAATAAAACATTTTTTTTAAAAAAAACTAAAACAAATTTTTCAAAACACCAGTTGTTAAAAAATAAAACAATTTTTTTAAAAAAATAAAATAGTTTTTAAAAAATTAAAAAATTTATTTAAAAAAATAAATTATTTTTCCCCCCCTCTTCCTTTTCCCCCTGTCCCCCACTCCCTCCGCTTTTCCCCCCTCCCTCGTTGTTTTCCCCCCCTCCTCCCGTTTTTCCCTCCCCCCCTGCCCCCCTCCCCCCTCCCCCCGTTTTTTTTCCCATCCACCGTTCTTTTTGTCCCCCTCCCCTCGTTGCTTTTCCCCCGCGTCCCTCCTCCTTTTTTTTTCCTTGCCCGTTCCCACTCTTTTCCCCGCCTCCCCCCTTTTTTTTCCGTTCCCCCCGTTTTCCCCCCCTCTCCCCCCCCCTTTTTTCCCCCCCCCCCAGCCCCTTTCTTTTTTCCCCCCCTCCCTCGCCCCTTCCCCCCCCCTTCCCCCTTCTTTTTTTCCCTTCCCCTTGGTTTTTTTTTCCCCCCTCTCCCTTTTTTTTTTTTTCCCCCCTCCTTCATGGACAAATGTTTCAAAAATAATCCTTTAATTTTGTGTGGTGGCGGTGGTAGAGGTTGTTATGGCGAGAGCGAGTGAGCTCTGTAAAAATAATTTCGAAATTAAAAAAGTAAAAAACATTTTTTGGCACTTAAAATATGTATTTTTTGTTGATGAGAAAAAAGATTGCAATGACTTTTAATTTTTCATGCTACTAAACGACCGAAAATGTAGAAAATACTTTTTAGAAAACATTTTCATTGAAACAAACGAAGTATAAGAAAAAATAAAAAATAAAAATAATAAAAACGAATAGTGTAAGGGGATAAAATATTAAGTATCAGCCCTGGCCGAGCTAGGGCAGGCAATGCTGCCGAGGTGTCGCTATTCAGTAAACTCGACCAGATTTCCTATGCTTGAGCTCGGTCAGAAGCAATGGTCGGCAAGAATCCCAAGAACATGATGCTTGCTTTCTGGTGTTAACTGATATTCTTGTATGTCTATTTTTCAATTCCCAAGTATAGGAACCTACAGGTGCAGCATAAAAGTCGGAAGTATCGAGATCGAATCCACAGGGAGCTCAATATTATATAGTTAAATTTTTGTTGCGAGTAATGCAATTATATAAAGAAAATTGTAAAAAATTGTAAAAAGAAAATATCACCCAAGAGAGAGAGAGAGAGAGCCCTCCTTATGTACGAATGTAAAGTGTTTAGGTGTGATTTGGGAAGGTTTTGAGTGAGATTTGAGAGAGTTTTTTGGTGAGATTTTGTGAGAAGTTTGAGTTTAAAGAGAGAGAGAGCCGACTGGGTTGACAGAATGTGGAGTTTTTAGGGTTTGGGGTGTTTTTGGAACTTTTTAACTTCCCGTAGCACCCGACCGATTGGGGAATTCTTGTTCTACCTACGGAACTTGTCTCGACCAGTTTAGAAAATATTCGACCAGTTGATTCGCTCCCACTCCCAAAAGTGAATTCTTATCCGCAAGTGTACGGGTCGCGAAATAGTAATAAAACTCGAAGTACGAGTATCGATCTACAAGGAGTAGTGCCAAGGTAGAAAAAAAAGATAACTAAAACAATCACCTCAAATCTAATTTAATCCTAACTTATGCTTCAGAAAGAGAAAATAAAAATTGTAGCTTTGATTTTTGGTTGATTAAAACTAATTCCCTACATTAAGAAAATAATTAAAAACTGATTTTAACTTGTAATAAAATGACTCGAAATCATTGTCCAATCATTAGGTTTCTCGAATCCCAATGGAGGTTCTTATAACTCAAATCCGTTCGATACATCGTGAGCTCGGATTCGGAGATTTAGCTTTTAAAAATAATGTCTTTCAATCTTCAATTCATGCAACCAATATAATGAACTCAAACTTTCACTCAACGCATAAACTTACAAGACGCGTATATACTGAGCTAAGCCAATTCATGTATAACGTTACTATAGAATAAATTTGGTTGATATAAGGTGCTGTGGGGTATAGGTGTCGGGTTGCAATCATCGATTCATAGCACATATGACTGAACCCACCTCATGCATAAAAGTTACAAGGCAACGTATAGACTAACTAAGGCAGGCAATCTATTCATATTGTTACCGAGCATAATGGAACGTCCCAGTTTTCGAAAGTATCTAACACGAAGAAGAAGCAGAAGAAGAGAGAATAAAATCAAAAAATATACAGTGATATTAAAATACCTCCATTGTTCATGTCTTGATTCCCAATCAATGCTTCATCACAATTGTTGCATCTGAGTTTGAAAAATTAGCCAGTATGGCTCATGAAAACGAAACAATGATGTATTGAAAGTATTTACGGTAAAAAATTGTTAAATTAATAAAATTTAAAGTAATTACAAATATATAAAACCCTAAGAACAATATGAAACTACACTAGAGAACTATAAAACACCCAAAATTAAAGCAATTTTGTTTAGAAGATATAAGGAAGTATTTATAGGACTTTATAAATTCGAGTCCTAGTCGAATTAGGAAACTGCAAAACTTTCTTATTGGTCCGTACGTTGCAGATTAAATTTGACTATTTTAGAGATCGATTTAGCCAATACTCATTAGATATGAAGTTGTATCCCTTTAAGTTTTCTTTCCAATGCATTAATATTCAGCTTAATCGAACATCGGAGTAAACAGTTATGACCAAAATACCGAGACTAATTTCTAAAAACATCTGCCAGCGTTCTAACGGACAATTTTGCCTTCCAACCATCGTATCGAACAATCAGTACAATTTACTCAGTCATTCGAACGATTAATTTTGTTCTTCAGAAATCGTTCGAACGGTTAAGTCAAATTCTCAATTTCACTCCTCGCAGGTTTCGAACCGTAGGGCAGACCGTTCGAACGATAATGAATTTTTGCTAATTTTGACTTGTTTGCCCACATTAACACTGTATGAACCGACACGACTATAAGTTACGAAATACGATAACAAGACATAATGAAACATTTAGGGTCAACTTAGGTCGGTTTGACGGACTTTGACTACAATTATGCAGTCCAATCACACACCCCAACTAACATTTTGTTAAGTCCCTAACAAACTAAGATAAACAAAAGTATAATCTCTCTTTCGAGAGTTCCGAAATGCATTTAGTGTATGCATCAGCCTTTAAACCTTGATTTCTCCTAGTGGAGCGAGTGATGTCTCGTGAGGGCTTTCTAGTGATGATCCCATAACATCATACTGCATATAAAAAAATTAAAATAATTTAACAAAGTTTTTTAACAAAAATACAATGCAGAGCATTTCAAATCAACTCATCATGCTAATCAAAACTAACCAAACCGTTAAGTGGCAATGTAACGAGATTCAAATGTGAAGTGGTAGATTCAACAACCGACCAGTATAGCTGCAAGGTCAATACAGGCCGTAGCCAAGTCAACAGCCGTAAGCCAAAACCAAATACTAGGGAGAGTCACCTCTAGATCGCTGCAGGCACCTCTTTATTCAGCCAAAATAGAAAGAACAACCATTACCAAGGTAGGGAGGGACCCAGGCAAAACAGAAGCAGGCCAAACCAGATATTCAACGAGAGGCCTGACTTGATCAAGCCAAGAGAACAATACTAGACCACAAGCAAGAGATCAAACAATTATATGCCAATCATTCTGGGTGCAAAGTAGTTTAAAACACCAGAACTAGATTTGAATTTTTCCCAATTATAGCCTCAGGAGATGACTTTGTTTTCAAATATTCTGCGATTTCTTGCTTCCATATAAAGTAATGTGGAACTTACTAGGGCCATTTTTTCATCTTTTTGCCTGAATGGCCGATGCCTCTAAGGCTTCCTTTATCACCCATTTTACATATGAAAACACTGTTTTGAAGGTTGATGAGAGATCTATGAAGGCCCAAACCACTTTTTGATTTTGACCACACTTGCCTACAATGGCATCTGAAAAATAGGTGATCATTGATTCATCTTCAAGTCCCCCCAACTGATCTACATGAGAATCATGAAACTTGTCTTTTGTGAGCAGTTTACCCTTCATGCCCATCCAAAAAATAAAAGCTTGTTTGGGGATTGTATTGTTGTTCCAAATGATTTTAGGCCATTTTAGCTTGATTCATCTCGGCCTGAAATGGTCATATGCTAATTTGGTTGCATCTCACCATTTATTGACCACTTATTTCAATTTTTTTTCACATCTTGTTAATACTAATTCTAAATTATGGAGACATGATTCAAATGAGTTCCCGAACACCGATAAATCATCCATGAAAACTTTCACCACTTTCTCAGCTAAGTCACTGAAAATGCCTATCATGCATCTCTGGATGGTACCAAGTACAGTACACAATCCGAAAGGACAAGTAAATGTGGTCTTCTCCTAATCTTCCAACTCTATTTCAATCTGGTTGTATCCTGAATAACCATCCTAGAAATAGTAGAATGCATGACCAACCACACTCTCTAGGATTTGATCGATAAATGGAAGTGAAAAATGGTCTTTTGTGTGTACGAGTTGAGTTTCCTATAATCAATGCACACTCTCTAACCCGTGATGACACGAGTTGATATCAATTCATCATGCTCCTTCACAACTGTTACACCTAATTTTTTTGGTACTACCTAAGTGGGACTTAACCATTTGCTATCTGCAATGGGGTAAATGATTTCGACATCCAACAATTTCAACACTGCAATCCTACCACATCCTTCATATGTGGATTCAATCTTCGTTGGCTGTTATGGTTTACTATCATCCTCTAGGTATATATGGTGTGTACAGATTAAGGGACTCATACCCTTTACATCTGCGACAGTTCATTGCTTGACATTTTTCATTGTATATTTTATCTATCTAAATGCAATTCTCAAGCGCAGGAACTTACCAGTGCAGCATAGTACTCAGAAGTCCCGATGTCATTTTTTCACAGAGAGCTTATTTGCAAGATTGAGTTTTTGTTGCAAGTTTGAAAAAATAAATAAAATAAAAATCTGACTGTTTTGAAAATGGTTTGATTTTCTAAGCTAACTAGCAAGTTAAGGTAATCAACTGACAAAGTTAATGGTAAATTAATGCGACAAAGTCTCGGGATTGAATTGTTCCAACCGATTTTAGTCTTGAAATTCCAAGGAAGATAATTTTATAACTCAATCCTTCGACTTCGTAGTGAGTCCTCGGATTTCGCAATATTTTCGGCGATAAAATACTTTTGTTCTTTGATAACTGGTTCAAAAGTTGAACCAGTTCAACTTTAAATTTCTAGATGAATCGGTTTTTATAGTCGGTGAATGATACATCGATTCACTTAATATGTTATACTACGACCTAGGTTTATGCATAACCATGCAACATAATCAATCAACTACATTTTTCGATAATATCCAGAATACTGAAGATGAAGAATGATCAAAATCTCAATATTTTAACTTTAAAAGACCAAAATCTCAACTCCCTTTTTTCAGCAAAACTTTGAACCTGATTTCACTATCAATCTCAAGATAAAAGCGTTTTAGCTACTCATTCCCATCTATGAACATTAAACATTAAAAGCATAAATAATAGTATGGCATAAATGAAAATTGTGAAATTAAAAAAGGAAACTTACGCACTTTAATAAAATAGGTTGAATTTCCAAATCACAAGATTTGGTGACTTTGCCATGTATTACTAAGATTAATCTACAACTCAAATCAAAATGTATTCATTGCAACAAAACGTAAAATTATCAAGCTCTAAATCTAAAACTAACTCCAAACTCAAAACAAAACTACTAAAAAAAACTTAGAACTCAAAATAAAAATCTCAGACTATAGCTTATCTATATAAATGTGGGTATAAAAGTAAGGGGTTACCACCAACTTTCTTTCCAATTTTGCCCCTGCTCTAAAAAAATTCGCTGTAAATTAAACAGTTTTCAAGGCCCTAGACTTTTTATAATCTTACAGTTTGGTCATTAGTTTCTAATTATTATAGTTTGGTCCATAGAATTACTAATAATTACAAGATTGGGTCCCCTAGAGTTGCTGTAAATTCATTTGAGCCCCTTAATGTTTTGATTATTGTTATTTGGTCTCAAATTTTTTTTATTTTGTTAATTTGAACCCCAACTTTTTTATTTTGGGCAGTTTTTGGCCCGTGAACATTCCCTAGAAGTTTTGAATAATAATTCCGTTTCGTACCTTAGATTTACTGATAATTATAGATGGATCCTAAATTGCTGTCAATTATAATTTTTTACTCTAAAGTTTTAATTATTTTTCAATTTGCTTTGGTTAAACAATTTTTTTTTTAATTTGTTGACCCCCCCAAACCCCCAAATTTTTTTTTTTGATTGCCCTACTGTAATTTTTTTTTTCGATTTGACCCCTATGAAATAGTAAATCATCACCAAATTTTTTTCCTCAATTTTTTTCCCTACTCATTATACCTCATTTACCCATCATTTTTTTTATTTTTTTTACGATTTGTCCACTACTCACATTAACTCAATTTACCACATCCCACTATTTTTTTTTTTTTTTTATTTTGCCCCTACTTATTTTTTTTTCTTCGAGCTTGCTCTTGCTCATCTCACATTAACTTCATAAGATTAGGTTGTTGGTTAGGATTGCTTATTTTGGAAACTAAGCCCATGAATAGCACGGGTATTTTCTGATTTTGCCCCTTAGTAATATGAGTGAATAGTAGGTCCTCGACCACCCTTTTTTTTTTAATTTTAACCCATTTGTAACTTTTTTTTAATTCATTTATCACATTCTTTTTTCACTTTTTGCCCCTTAGTGATGTGAGTGAATTGTAAAACTCATTTGCAACTATTTTTTTTTCATTTTGTCCCTTGGTAACTTTATTATCACCATTTTTTTTGTTTCTCCAATTTGCCCTACTCCATTTTTATTTTCGATTTTGCCCTTAAAATTACTCGCCCGTGCTAGCACCGACATAAAAAAAAAAACCCCACTAGTATACAATAAATGTGAGTGATAGTAACCAAAGTGACCACCCAACTTTCTTCCGATTTTGCCCTTCTCAATTTTTTTTCGATAAATTACAGTTCAGTCCCTAAACTTTCTGTTACTTACAGTTTGGTTGGGGGTCCCCTAGAATTCTGTTTAGTATCGATTAGTCCCTGGAGTTACGAATATTTTACATATTGGTGGTCGGTCCCTGAGTTGCTGTAAATATATTTTATACCTTAGTGCCAGTTATTTGCAATTTGGGGTCCATGAATTTTCTGATTTTAATTAATTTAATCCGCAAAACTTTTTGATTTCTGACCAGTTTGGTCCTTGACAGTCCCTAAAATTTCTAATAATTCTATTTTGGTCCCTAGAGTTATTTACCCCTAACTTTTTTTCGAGTTTGCCCCTACCCATAATTTTTTTAATTGTTTGTTTTTTAATTTCCCCCACGTTGTGAGCCCCTAACCATTTTTTTTATTTCTTTTTTGGAAAAATATTTTTTCTCACTAATTTTTTTGGCCGATTTTGCCTCTATCTATTTTTTTAGCCATTGTATTTTGTGTCGATTTTGCCCCTATCAATTTTGCCCTTACAATTTTGTTTTTGCCAATTTGCCCGCTTTATTTCTTTTGAGTGAACAATAACTCAGACACCATTTTTTTTTTCGATTGGCTCCCACGTTTTTTTTTTGATTTTGCCCTTAACCATTTTTTTTATTTCTTTTTTGGGAATATAATTTTACTACCATTTTTTTTTATTTTGCCCCCCTATTTTTTATTCTAATTTTTTCTTCATATTTTGACCTTTTTTATTTTGAGTGAACAGACCGCCCCATTTTTGTTTGTTCAATTTGGACCCTACCCATTTTTTCTAATTTTTTTTGACCAACTTTATCCCCTACCCATTTTTATATATTTTTTTGTGTCCATTTTGCCCACTTGCTGAACGTTGGACGATTTTTAACTCTCTTAGTTGAATAGATTGATCCCTTAGAATTGTTATAATTTATTTTTGACTTTTGAAATTTATATTTTCAAAGTGGCCTTTTTGTTTACCAATTTTTTCAATTTTTGTCCCTACTTTTGATGAACTGAACATAAATATTGATTATCATTAGTGAAATAAGTGATCATATTTTCTTTTCGATTTGCGTTGTAAATATTTGTGTATTTTTTTATTAGAAATGTTATTTCTATTTATTCTTAAAATGCGTATTTATAGGAAAGGTGACTGAAGAGGAACTTGCCCGTGCATAGCACGGGCACTCCCCACTAGTAGTATATAGAAAAGTGCAAATATTCTATATTGTCAAAAAACATAATATATATATATATTATATATTATATTTACGGAGAGAGAGAGAATTACACGATGAGAGAGAGATGGAGAGCCATCTTTGTTTGACTTGCCACATGATAATCATCTTACAAATATAAGCTGTAAAAAAGTTGTCAGAAGATATTTGGTTTTGGGGGAGTGAATGAAGGGAGACCATCTCAGCTTTTTGGGCACTGGCCAGTCTCTGCACGACCGGTACAACATTTGGTTTGAACTGGTTCAACTAGGACAGTGTGTTTTGTTTGTTTGTTCTTTGTTTGATTCAGCTTTTCTTTGAGCATTTGGATCTCTTTTGACCGGTATAAGCTTTTAACCTTCTAATCTCCTTGAAATGCTCTTTTTTACCTGCAAAACTCTTTTATATCTCTTGTGCCAAATATGTGTATAAATGTAATAAATAATATGCGTAATGATGTTAAAATGTGAGAGAATTCAATGGTTAAATAACAATATATTGTGTAAATCATCCATCCTGTGGAATTTCAGGTCAATTTTATGGAATTTTCTGTAAATCATCCTATATAAATCATCAATCATAACAATTTTATGGAATTCCTATGGAATTTTAGGACAGCCAAAAGCTCGGCCTCCTGATTCTTATCAAGACTGGATGAAATAACCACTGGAAAGTTTTCTTTTCCTAAAAAGATGTACTTTAAGGTTGCTGGGAGAGCTTTCAACTCCAAAGTAGGAGGTTGAACACTTGAAGGCAAAATTTTATTTTCATTGGGTGGCAATTCCTTGAATTTGGAGGTCCATTTGTTTAATTCATACATGTCACTAACTTCCAACAAAGAGTATAATGACTCAATTTTCTCATCTAGACTGTACTCTAAAAAGTAGGACACCAAACATGATTCGAGTGGGTCGGAGTGAAATAAGGTCTACATACAATTTTTCACCAAACTATCAATACAACTAACCTCATGTATTTCACCCTCATCCTCTACTTGCTTAGCCACATTGAAAATATTTAATTCACAAGTCATATTTTCAAATACTAGTCGCATCACTTCATTCTTACATTGAATAAATGTGTCATGTGTTGCTAGGAATGGCCGACCTAAAATAACAGGAATTGTGTATTCAAATTTGTGACAAGTTAAGTGTCTAACACAATGAAATCTGCTAGAAAATATAATTTACCAATGCTTGCTTCCCAAGTATGTATGTTTTCAAGCGTAGAAACATGTGGTCAATATAGCAAAATACTCGAAATATCCGAAGTCAATTCTCCACAAGAAACTAATGATACTATAGTGAGTGAAAGAATACATGAGTATTAAAGCGATGAAAAAGGTTTTGGTTTAGGAATTGTTGGTTTTGTTTATGCTAAAGTGATTTAGCTAGGAAACTAAAGGAGGCAAAGTCCAAAATCTCGATCCCTTCTTAACTTTGGTAGGTAGGTTTATTCTCTCATTTTAATTCAACCACATCTCATTTAGACTATGATATTGGTTGAAATATTTAGCTTTAAAATTATGTTTTCCATACAAAGGAGTATTTGTGAATGATTAAGGGCTTTGAGACAATTCATCAAACACTTAAAGTGCAAGGGAACTAAGCATCACATATACCAAGCCAAACTTATTAATACATCATCAAAGATATATACAACCCTAATTAAGACCGAAAGATTTTTGCCCCTAAGCATTCATAAACAAGCATTTAAACCATTTGAGAAAGAGAAACCCACCAAACCTAAGTCACATATGGAATTAGTTCTTGGATCAAGCCTATGGATAGGTGTAAAAGGTTCAATCTTTTGTACAAAATAAACTAAGTAAGCATGAGAAACTAATATTAAATTAAGAAAGAGGTGAAAATAAAATAACATTATTAAAAAGTGCAAAATTAAATAAGAGTCTTACAACCATTAATCAAAGAAATAGAATCTGAAAAATACCAATTTGGAACTTCAAAACTATCTAATCTAATATATTCTAAAACTAACTAAAAATAAAAATATTTTGAAGTCCTAAAACTTTCAAAGAAATGTATGGAGGGGTCCACCCTTTTTTCCTTCCAAAAGGAAAAGAAAAAAAGAATCCCACCCCCTTCTCCCATCCCTTTCTTACAAAGAGAGAACCCCCAACTTCAACCCCCCACCCACCCACCCCACCCCAAAAAAAAAAAAACACTGTTGTCATGTGAGAAGTTGTTGGATATATATACAGATATATAAATATAAATAAAAATAGATAGATAGATACACGGAGGAGAGAGACTTGTTGGAGAGAGACGTGTGAAAGCATAGTTATCAGAACCGAATCGAATGGGCCGGTCGAACCAGTTCAACCAGGAACCGGACCTCAGACCGGTTTGGTTTTATTATTTTACCAAAATGTATGTGAACTGCGTTAAACTGGAAAAACCGTTCGGTTTTTTAAAAAATAAATAACTTGGGTGGTTTTTAGTGAACCGGATAAGTTTTCAAAATTATTTTCCGGCGGCATCGGGGAGGGAGATCTTTGCGGAGAGAGATCCGACGGAGAAGGAATCGGTTGATTGATTTGTTTGAACGGAGACGCGCGGGAGTGGCGCGCCGACGGTGGAGGAGTAGTAGTAGTACTGTCACGACCTGACCCGTTTATACAAGGGCGTCACCCAATAATACAGGTTGCCAACGTGACCGGGCCAGGTGAAATTTCCATCTCACTAAGGCCTTCCAAAACCAATTCAGTTTAGAATTTATAACATCATTCAACATACATTGCTTGAATGAAATACATGCGGGAGCATCCAAATAAAAATAGAGATGAGTGTCAATATATACAACTATTGTCATGGTTTCGATACAAAACCAAACACGTTTCTCCCACAAAAACGGCACAACCGTCAATACCGTATCAGTTAACTATACAAGGTTCCAAATACAAGTTTCACAAACATAAAAATTCCTATACTATCAACAGTGACAGGACTTATCAAAAAACTCGATACACTAGGGTCACCTGCCCTCAGTCGCGTCCTCCCTAATTTTCATCAACTGAAAATGAGTACTTTCGACAACGCTTAAGCACTAGCGCTAGTGTTGTGAGTCAGGTTATATAAAAAATACATGCACCCTGAAAATATATGAAAATCAGGTTGGTCTTAACAACATCGAAAATGAAACCAATTTTGTCAATCCCATGGCTCAACCTAGCCATCCCTTGACTATCAGTCAAGATACAATATAAAAATCAAGCCCTCCACGGGAATCATGGACTCAGGTACGCCAACTAGACATCAAGTTTTACAGTCATTAAGATTGGACAATTTGCGACACACCAACCGTTTCAACGAACACAAGACATAGGGAGCGACATAACCTTTGGTATGAATTCATCCCACAATATCTGGTCAGATCTCCTTATTACATCAATCACGCTTATATTCTCCCCATAGCGAACGACGGGGCATGTATATGGAAATATGGTCGACTTTAAAAATATACATTTCACAAATATAGTTTCATAATTTCATGGTATATCAAAAACAAAGCATGCTTTTTTTTAAACCATAAAATATATCAGTTTTAAACACAACCATGCTTTCCGAACATAAAACAGTACTTTTATTGCTATTAATACATAACAAGAATCAACGAAATATGCCAAGATCTTCCTAGCACACTCGTTGGCTAACGTAGTTCTGAGGCTAACGTCCCTTGGAATTCGGGTCAAGATTCTACGTGTCATATTGAATCGAACCATTAGATTTATGTTCTCGTGGCATAAATATCCTAAATTTCATAATTTGTCAAAATACTGGATTAATACCAATTTCGATTAATTTTTATAGACTTCTTGCATTTAATTTTCAGAAACAACACTTAGTCTATAAATTTGATAAAATTCTTCAAAGTGAAGTTGATTCAAACCACTTTTACATAATATACTCGACACAACCTTTACCTACAGTAAAAGTGTCTATAAATTAATCAAACAAACTTTACTCGTTTAGAAATTCGTTAAATATTCAAATTTTGCAAAATATCGTACTGACCACTGTTTCGTTTATAATGTATTTTGGGCATGAAATAAGTTATCATTAATTCATGAAATTAAATATGAAAATACAGACATATATATTTATAACATATAAAATTATCAGAATTTCAACACGCAACTATTTTTATAGAATTATAAACTTCATTCGAACCAATTTTTTTCAGTTTCCGAATGCACTGTAAACATCAATTTTGAGTCACTTATATTATAATTTACCAAAATGTTCTAATAAAAGTTGTAGATAATTTGATTATTCTTTCCAACGCCAACTTAAATAAAAGTAATTCGGACACCGTATGAAAAAGTTAGGATCAAAATAAGGGTGGTGTTCCAGTAAAAATTCGAATTCGAATTAGACTTTGATTAAAAACAATAACGTAGAAATATAATATTTTGGAGTATTTAACGGTTTTAACTAAAATAGATACGATGTTTATAATTAAGGTTTAAACAAATTAACGAAGGATGAAGGTTTGCCAAACTACCTCGGTGGAAAAAAAAAAATATCGGCCACTGGTCTTTCCCTCCACTCTTTCTTCTTCATATTTTTCTTCGTTTCCTTTCCTCTTCTCTGTTTCGTGATGGAATGAAGCCTGAGGCTGGGAAATTGTACCATCTTTATAAGTTAAGAATTTGGCTTATTAGGGCTTGGCTTTCACCATGCAAACCTTACATCACATGCATAACACCACCTACACCACACCACATGGGCCCTACCCTTTTTGTTTCTTATGTGTAACACATAAGCGCCACAGCAGGTGCACACTCACACACACTCGGACAACACACACACACATTCTCACATGCGTGGTGAACGTGTCAACCAAGTGTCTCCAGACCGCACCTGCGTGTCCACACGGGTCGAATTATCGTGTTCGGTTTTCTCCCTACTTTTAAAATTTATGACAAAAATAGTAGGTACATTTAAAATTAAATATAATATTTGTTTTCGCGGTTTGGGGCATTACAAGTACGAGTGCGGCGATGACCCTGCCGAGCTCATCACCGGCTTTGAGTAGAACGCCGCCGTCTTCTCCCGTCGTGCCAGTCTCATGACGAACTCTACACGTAGTACACCAGCCTCCGCGGCGACGACGAGGTCGCGACTTGTTAGACTCATCACCTTTAAGTCTGTCTTCTAGTGCCTATGACCCTGTGCATTTCTCTCTCTCTCAAAAGAAACGTGAAAGTGAGAGAGAGAGAGAATAGGGCTTTGGTTTAGGGGTTGTAAGTCTCTCTCCCCCTATTTGATTCTTTCCATGCATGAGTTGTAAGTCTCAATCATATGCCCTACTGGAAGCTTTCCGTGTTGAAGTAGACTAATAGGTCTTGAGTTGTCCATCAGAGTACACTTAGCATTATCAAGGTGTTGGTGTGTTGTCACTGTCAGGGAAGGGGAAGGACCGTGAGAAGACACATTGTCGTGGACCAAACTTTATATTAAATTATAAAATATTTTTTAAAAATATTTTTTAATTTAAATATATTTTTTATTATTTATTAATTATAAGACCAGTTGAACCGATTGAACCTAGGTTGAACCAGTGAACCATTGAATCAGTGTCTTAACCGATTCAAGCACCGGTTTGGTTCTGATAACTATGGGTGAAAGGGTAAAGGAGTGTCAGATAGAGAGAGAGAGTGAGACGTGAGAGAGAGTAGGTGAGAGGGTGAGGGAGTGTCAAAAAGAGCCCCGTTCTCCATCCAAAAACTCCTTTTCCCGTGTGAGATGGATGCCTTTTAAAAGGCCCATCATGCTACCCAAAATCCGCCAAGCAAACTGCCCATTGGCTTTGCGGGCCTTGTTTCCAAATATTTTTCAAAGTGTTAAAATCCTCTTTTCTTCTCTCAAGCTCTTTTTTACATGCAAAACCATTTAAAAAGCCATTCGTACCAAACAACGATTAAATTGAACAAATAAAATGTGCAAGAATGCTAAAATACGGGGGAATTCAACCAATAATTTGTAATAAAATGTGTGAATCACACCCCCTAACTTAAGTTTTGCTAGTCTCTTAGAAAATTGCTCCCAACATCAAATTCTGACTCAATCAGTGGTTTTAACATTATGGCATGCTTGAGTCCTATTTAATTTTACAAACAATGATGCAAAAATTTAAAAACTTTTGTTAAAATTCAAATTTGATTACAACTACGCAATTTATCATTTAGTGCAACCAAACATACCATGCGTTCAATCCATCCATTCGCATTGAACTTCAACTTCAAACCTCGCATGGGGTATGTCACTCTAAACAAAATTCACACAATACAAACTAGGCATTACCCCCAAAAGCATGCTTTAGTAGATGATTAAAACCAAAAATCCAAAAATTTATATGCTTTTCAAAACTTGATATAAGGAATATACATTCTATTCTACGAGCAATGAAAAGAATGCACAACAGAGTAGGCATAAACAAGTTATAAAAAACACTATTCAATTCAATGTTTAGTTAATGGTACCAATCAATCATTTCAAACTTCCTCAACACCTCTTTTCACTTCGTAGCCTATTTTTTACCCTCCATTTGGTTCCTAGGCTTTAGAATAATGGATTTTTCAAGTGTTTAAGCTCAAATATGGTTCAAAGAAATTAGACTCAAAATTTGTGGTCTTATTATGAAATGAATGCCATTGTATCATCTCTTAGGTGCCATAAATCACAAAACAAACAGAATTGAAACAATTATAACATGTTATGCCTTCGTTTGAATGTCATATTCCTGCAATAAAAAGAAAGGCTCAAAATTTATGTATAGGACATCAAGTCTCCACTCTTTATGTCAAGACTTCACAATTGCATGGTACTTCAACTTCGATCCATAGATTCTGCAGTTGTAAGTAAATATGACCCACTATATAATATATAATGAAACTTAAGCATCATTATGCATTTAATAGATCAAATTAGCGTGTCTTTGGTCACATGTATCCTTAAACCACTAATTAGGCCAAAATTTACCCAAGAATTCAAAATTTTGGAGCTTTTTTTCATTACCAAAAACTAACCCAAAAAACTAAATGTCATCTCCCAACTTGAAATGTGCAGTGTCCTTAATATAAAAAGGAGAACTATAAACAAAAGAGGGAGGAAAAAGGGTACCCGTGATCGCATCATTCCAAGCGCTAAACTGCAAGGAAGCTAGAACACACAAAAAGGGTAAAATATGAAATTAAAATTGACATAAAAGTAAAAACATATAATTACAGATATAGAAGTAACGCATAGAAGTAAACTAACCAATCTAAGTATTACGATGGAACAAAGGGAACTCAAGGAGGATCCCAGTAGATAGGATCAACAAGGTCCTCAACGGTTTTTTCCCATCAAAAGGCTCCAAGAACGGGTTAAGTCATTGACCATTCACTTTAAAAATGTTGTTGTTCAATGAGTTTTCGATTTCAATAGCACCACGGGGGAAAATTGCCTTAACAATGTAAAGTCCAAGCCATCGGGACCTTAACTTACTGGAAAAGAGGTAAAGTCGAGAATTGTACATGAGAATTTTCTAGCTTGGTTCAAAGGTCTTCCGCAAGATGTTCTTGTCGTGAAATGCTTTGACTTTTTCTTTGTAAATACGCGAGTTCTCATAAGCATCATGCCTTAACTCTTCAAGCTCTGAGAGTTGGAGGTCGATGCTCATGTTGGGTTAAGATAATCTTGCATACGACATCCGTGAGGTGCAGGAGCCTTATTGGGGACTTGAAGTTGAAGGCGAATTATGCCCTATTTTTCGTGTCCCTTCATGTTGTTGTGTGGTGGTTGATCCTTTGTGATAATCTACCAATTTTATTTTGATACCACACTGACATGCAATTTCCAACTCCCCTCTAAGATGTAATTTACATTACAACAAAAATTAAAGACAAATTGAAGAAGTATACTTACAACCCTTATGCTGCCCTCACAAGATCTAACTTTTGTGCTCAAAAGAAGTTCCCTGGCAACGACGCCAAAAATACTTGTTGATTCCGGTGTTAACTAATCTTCTTGTATGTCTATTTTTCAGTTCCCAAGCGTAAGAACCTACCGGTGTACATAATACTCGAAAGTACCGAGATCGAATCCACAGGGAGCTCAATATTGCACGGTTAAATTTTTGTTGGGAGTAATGCAATTGTAAAAAAAAATTGTAAAATGTTGTGAATGTGTTTTTGAGTAGTTTTGGTATAATTTTGATATATTTCTTTTAAGATTTGTAACCAATATATAGAAAATGGCATGGTCGAAGTAATTGGCCTTATTCCTAATTCAGATTTTCTAGTTTCTTTTTTCTTATACTCAACCAATTTTTAGGGTAAAATGATATTGGTTGAAATATTTTGAAATGAAACTTAGTTTATATCTAAAAATATATTTATGAATTGATAATAAATTTATATGATTATGTCAAACCCTTTAGAATGCAAGGGATTTAAGCATTATTTGTATCAAAAAATCTTGTTGACAAATAATGAAAGATTTATACAATTCTAAGTTTGATCTATGCATTATCATTGATAAAATTCTAAACAATCATTGGAGTTCATATGAGAGAAAGAAAGAAACTAGTTTCATCTAGAGTTGGAAAATGGGCATGGTCCTTCGACCAAACCTACAAATTTAGTCTACCATGGCTAAGTAATACTTTAACATAATTATAGACATTAGAAAGACAAGAATTGAAATTAACTAAAACTTGAATTCAAATAGGGTTATACAAGTAGAAATTTAGTTATGAAATAGAAATAAAACTCATGAAGAAAAGAAGAAAAAATCTAGGAATTCTTCAAAGCAACTAAAAATCTAAGTGTTTCCTCCCAAGGTTTTTGATCTAAGTTTTGTATATGTTTCTTCTAAGGCATTAACCCTTTTTATAGAGAAAGAAAGATGGAAGGTAGAGTGGCCAACAAGTCACCAAAAAGTTGCATTCCCTTGCTTTTCAACTACTCTGCTGCCCAGCATTTATTGCTCTGTCGCCCACTCCCGAACGGTCCAGACATTCCCCAACCGGTCGAGCTTAAGTCAGTTTAGTCAGCTGATGGCTTATGTACCGGTAGAGAATATTCTTGACTTGTTCAAGTATGGTGGTTTGTCTCTCCTGGCTGTGGTCCCCTCCTGGACGGGTAGAATAATGCTGGACTAGTCCAGGTAAGGCAGTTTAGCTCTCCTGGCTACTGATGACTCCTAGACCGGTGGAGATAATGCTGGACCAGTAGAGATAAATTGCTCGTGCCTAAAACACTCTTAAAAATAAATAATCTTTACTTTCCTTCCATTTATGAAGCTTTTAACTAAATCTCTATAATTATACATTTAGTTGAGAACTTCATAAATGTGTTGAAAGTGAAGATTATTTATTTTCAAGAGGTTTTAGGCACGGGCAATTCGCTTAGACTTTCTCCTACAAGAGAACAAACCTGCTAGCCACCAACCACCATCGTTGTTACCCATGCCCTACCACAACAGCATCTCTCTCTCTCATACAAACCCTAGCCCTACTTAGATTTTATCATAAAATAGCCGCCAATATTTTTTGTTGTTCTACATCCACCATCACCAACGCCACAAACCACTGCCTTAACCTCAATCTCACTGCATTGGACTACCGGCCACCTCCTTCATCTCGTCCAATCCTAAAACCATCTGAACCAAAATCCTCACCCAATCGGAACCAAATGCACCCAAATACCATATTCTTTATCTCTCCCAACCCCAAATCAAACCGACTATCGACACTGGAATAGCAGTCACCAACACCCAAATCGCAAGTCGCTACAATGGGAATTGCGAATTTCCTCTATCAGTATCAAAAGCTACCACGATGTAAATCACATAACCACCCCCTAGACCCATAACTACACTACCTGCCAAACAAAGGGCCCCATGTCGTGATTTTGAAACCTTAACCACCCCCCACCCCTCTATCTCTCTTTTCCAATGCTTATGTGTGTGTGTGATAGTTGACTGGTCTGAAGCTCTAGTTTTTGGATCTGATCAAGTGGGCATGGGCAATGTTTTAAAAATCGGAACTCGGGTTGAACCGGAAAAAGTACCGGGTTATGGGTTACCAGTTCAACAGTCGAATTAACCGTTATTGAACCGTTATCGAACCATGACGTCATAAATTATTTATAATAGATAAAAATAAAAATAATTGGGGAGTTAATTGTAATAATTTAAACATTGTGAGTCAAGTGAGTTATAGTTGAAATTGTGAGGGTTAAAGTGTGATTAAACCAAAAAAAAATCAAACACCTCTCAATCGGACGGTTCAATCCAGTTCATCGACCGGTTCAATAGCCGGTTTACCGGTTCAACTGCGGATTTGACCGGGTTTTGATCAAAACGGGTTTTAGTGGGTAATCGGATCGTTTCTTCGACCGGTTGCCGGTTCGACCGGTCGAACAGGCCGATCCGATCCGGGTTTTAAAACACTGGGTATGGGTGGGTAATTTGGTTTTCTCGAGTCTGTGATGGTGAGTGGTGGAATGAAGAGGCTGGTGGTCCAAGGCGGTGATCGTGGGTGAGCCTTGGGGTATAGTCAATAATCAAAGATTTAAAGGTATTTTTGTATTTGCATTCTGAGAAATAAGATTTTAAGGTCTCTATATACAAAATAAGGGCAAAATAGAAATAGTAAAAACTTCATTTGTCTTATGTCATTCGTTTCTGTCCTTGCCAGTGACGGTACATTAACGGTAAGGTTATTGTCATTTTTGAAACCTAAGAAAAAAAGTATACGTGATTACTAGAAATCTCAAGGATGTTACTATAATCTTTTGTAAGTTTTAAAAATAAAGTAGAGAGAGTAAAGTGTGCATGCACGTGAAGAGAGATAGATATAAATTGTGTGTGTTAGTAAGCGAGCGTGCGTGAGGTGGGAAGAATATCATGGTTTTGGAATAAGAGAGAAGAGAGGGAGAGGGCACTAGCGAGCGGGAGCGACATGGTAGAATATCAACGATGTTGATGGAATAAGAGAGACCAGGATCGAGAAAGAGATTAGTCACCTGGCAGAGGGACATTTGATATTATAATTGGATTAGTCACCTGGCAGAAGAGATTATCTGTTTGATTTGATGAAAGCGAAATTATAATTTTCTTTCCTCTAATTGATATTAGAGGGCAACCACTCCACTGATATGATATTCCTCCCATTTCTTTTAATTGTCATGGATCATTGACAAGCACAGTTGTACCTATTGCCTCATAGAGTGGGGAACTTAACACTGTATCGCTGTTGAACTTTCTAATTTGTCAGAGAGGTTTCATTTAACCACCAACCATTTCAATTTCCTAATTCCCAATGCACACATGAACGCATGGCAATGAATGGATCGTCGTGTATCTTCAGAAAAAGCAACGTTGGATGACTCATCAGACAGTGTTTATGCTTTGTTGACAAGCTTTTTTCATATTCTGTTTAGAGTAATGTTATAACGGGTTCGAGTCCGTGGTATTACCACCGACTCTTTTACGTGGCGCACCTATATTCACTTATTTGAAAGTAGACTTCACTTAAAAAAAATAAAAAATAAAAAATAAAAATAGTAGGGTCCACTCCTAAATGGGTAGATGTGGACGCGTCACGTAGGCGAGTATCACGGGCTCAAACCCGTTATAACATTACTCTTTCGTTTAATATTTGATGTGATATAATTTGTAACTATCG
This sequence comes from Actinidia chinensis, assembly GCA_009663005.1. NCBI lineage: Eukaryota > Viridiplantae > Streptophyta > Magnoliopsida > Ericales > Actinidiaceae > Actinidia > Actinidia chinensis. The sequence goes on along the minus strand of CM018896.1, from coordinate 11,214,063 downwards.
AATATAATTAAATTATTTATTAGACTTATTTTATAAGTATTCGTAAATGCATCCGGTTAAAAGGCGCTAGGATATAAAATCTTAAGTATAAAATGATAAAAGCAATAAATAATATAGCATTTTTATTTTGATAACGTGTCTGGCTTAGCGCCTCTCGGCATTTCTTACCGAAACTTTAAATTTTCCTTTCGATTTAATTTTGACTCAATTTTCCTTATGTTACATTTAATGAAGCTTTTAATTTGTCAATTTTATTTTATTTTTCAGTTCATTGTGATTAAAAAAAAACTTCGAAAAAAAAAACATATATTTTCTTAAAAGTTCAACAATTCATAATATTTGAATAACTAAAAACACTTAGAAATCCATCTTAGTTGCTCTTTAGTGAAGTTCTTGAAGAAGAAAATTAACTTTTTTTTATTTTTCTATTCACGACGAACAAAAAAAATGACCAAAAATAAATAAATAAAACCCTAGAAATTAAGATCAAGCTAAAAACCAAACGTCCTACACGTTGACTAGATCCCAACAATAAAAGCTTTGAAATTCTACTTTTATCTTTGTACACTACAAGAATTATATAAACTGTAAGGTTGTGTGATTGCCGAGATTTCGTGACACGTCGTATTTAATATAATTTCGGGAATTTGATTTATCAATCACAAGTATTTGAAAATATTGATTCAATGCCTTGATTTTGATGATAATAAAATATTGTATTAATATCTAATGATTCTACTTAGTGTGCGGATCATATTATGCACTATTCATTACTAAGAATCATGACTTAAAACTTAACTGAGAAAATATTTTTTGGGCAAGGTAGTGTCGACACATGTTCATCGAGTGTCGACACTTGATCAACATCTGTCGACACTTGAGAACTTAAAAGTTTTATTGAATAATTTGAAAAGTCTTAGGCAAATGAATGTGAAAATCATGTATCTCAATGGATTGAATATATTAAAGATTTACACATTTATGGGAAAGATATTTCGAAATTTGTGAAGTAATCGATACTCAAATAGCGAAGAAAAGAATGAAATATATTTTGAAAAAGGTGTCGACACCATCAGCAGCACCAAATGTCAGTGGTCAAAAAAGAAATTCTGGAATAAGAAGTGTCGACACCATCATCAGCACCAATTGTCAGTAGCCAAAGAAATAATTCTAAAAGAAGAAGTGTCGACACTAATATCAGCACCAAATACCAGTAGCCAAACTCAAAATTCTAGAACGAGAAGTGTCGACACTAGTATCGACACATGGAACAAATACTTGGAGTTTTGTGAGAAACTGGTAGCCAACTTCAAATGTCTATCTTAGGCATTTAGATCCAAATACGTAAAGTTTGATTTTATCTCAAGATATGGAAGTTCATCTTCCAATTAGACTAAATTCATACCAAATCGAAGAATTGAGAAGTTATTATCAAAAGAAGCGTGCCTCTTGTTTAAAAATTTGCAGCAATTTCCAAATGCATTATCTCATACTTTACAAGTCAAATGATGAATTTCTGAACAAAATTATAGCTCTGGAAGTCTAGTTTTTCATGCATAAATGGAGCTCAAAAATTCCAAGTAATCCGAAAAAGTTTATGACCCAATTACTGAAAACTGCGCACAAAAATTGAATTTTGTCAGAAAGTGTTACACTGGAAAGTGTCGACCCCCTGGGCAACGGCGTCTATTTTTTAAATGCTGAGAGGTTCTAATCTTGCATAATTGATCCTCAATCACTTTCAACGGCAATATTGAGTTCAAGGCCATTAATACAAGTCTCCAAACAAATATTTTGAGGTTGAACACCAAGGCTATAACACAGATTGATCATCAAAAACTTCAATTCTAAGTCTCCTATCTTCTCTTGCTCACCAAGGTTGACTATTCC
>CM018896.1:11207173-11209673 GCA_009663005.1 Actinidia chinensis | reverse complement strand
TTAAAAATGGTAAAAACGTTTTTGGCTCTTAAAATATGTATTTTTCATTGAAAGATGGCGTTGACTTTTTATTTTTTATGCTACTAAACGGTAGAAAATATAGAAAATACTTTTTAAAAAATATTTTTCATTGAAACAAACGAAGCATAAATAATAAATAAAAAAATAACAAAAAATAGATAATGTAAAGGGATAAAATATCAAGTATCAGGCTTGGCCGAGATAAGGCAGGCACCGCTGTCGAGTTGTCGCTATTCAGTAAGCTCGGGCAGAGTCCCTATGCCGGAGCTCAGTCGAGAAGCAACGATCGGCAGGAATCCCAAGAACATGACACGGGCAAAAGATAATTTCACTTCAAAACTTCCTCTATCCCCACGCATTCGGGTTCTGACATCAGCGACGTGACAGGCTAGGCACCAGATATTCTATAAGGGCATGATTAGGTCAGCCGCCTACTCACTAACACGGCAGTCAACGCGTCCAGGCATGCAACGAGCTACAATCTGTCCAGTTACAAGACAGTTGGTGCTTCCAAGCACACGTTGAACTGTGTTATATAAGGTCATTTATTATTTTCTCAAATGTAAGCTTAACTCTAGCCATAAACTCTCTCTCTTTACATACTCTTTGTATCATCCGATCATCTAACTTAACCGTCGGAGAACCCTTTTTTAAAAATAGCTTTGACACTCTCATTGACTAGATCCCAACAATAAAGGCATCAAAATACTACTTTTATCTTTGTACACCACAAGAATTATATAAACATTTATTTATATTATTTTTACTTTTATTTATAAATAACTAACAAACCAGTGTTTTTATTTGAAATGAAAAATCTAAAAGTGGCCATGTCATCTCTATTAAACTTTTGCTTAAAAATTCTACATGTACGTACCCATATACATGCAGAATTTTGATTCACGTATCATTACCCAATAAATAAGTGAACTAATGTTATGTTTACTTTTTTTATTATTTTAATTATGATGTGACCTAATTCATACTCAGTATACCTAATTGAATTATTTATGGAGCTCATTGTACCAATGATTATGAATGCGCTACATTAACGCTCAGTTTATTTTGGATGAAAAATATTTTCCGGAAAAAGCCTTTTTCATAAATAAATTTGCTTTACGGCGTTTGGCTTGACATGAATTTGTTTTTTTGAAAATCAATTTCTAATGTTTATTTAGTATAAAAAATTATAAAAAATTGAAAATACCAGTAACCAATAACCAATACAAGAGTCTTTTAATTAATTTTTTTAAAAACAAAATGAAACAATTTTTTAAAATAATTTTTAAAAAAAATGAAACAATTTTTTCAAAAAAAACAATTGTTAAAAAATAAAGAAAATTTTAAAAAAAATAAAAAAAATAATAAAATAAAATAGTTTTTTAAACAAATTAATTAATTTTTAAAAAAAATAAAATATTTTCAAAAGCTAATTTTTTTTAAAAAACAATAAATTAGCTTTTACAAAATAAACATTGTTTTTAAAAAAATAAAACAGTTTTTTTAAAATAACCAATTTGTCAAAATGAAACAATAAAAAAGTTTTTTTAAAAACAGTTTTTTGAAACAATTTTTTGAAAAAAACATTTATTTTAAAAATAAAAATTTTTTTAAATTAATTTTTTATAAAAAATAATTTTAATGGACAAATATTTTCAAAAAATAAATAGTTATATTTTGTGTGGTGGTGGTGGTGGTAGAGGTTGTTATGGCGATAGCGAGCGAGTTTTGAAAAATAATTTTAAAATTAAAAATAGAAAAAATGTTTTTGGTCTTTAGATATGTATTTTTCGTTGAAAGATTGCGTTGACAATTTTTTTTATGCTGCTAAACATAAAATATAGAAAATACTTTTTAAAAAATATTTTTCATTGAAACACTCTAAGTATAAATAAAAATAAAAAAACAGATAGTGTCAAGGATCAAATATCAAGTTCCGCTCTGGACGAGCTAGGCGATATCGCTGGCCAGGTGGTCAATCATTCACGTAAGCTCGTGGAGTTCGCTGTGCTGGAGCTCCAGTTGAGGATCAACGGTCAGCAGGAATTCCAAAATATGGCACGGGAAGAATATAACTTCACCGGCGAACGGCTTCTACTTTAGTAAAAAACCCCCCGTGCGTTTCGGGTTCCGAACGTGAACGACGTGACATGCAGGAAAGCAGATATGACATAGGGGCATGATTGGATCACCGCTTCCCTGACACAGCTCAATGCTCCAAATATGTATCAAGTTGCATATATCTTAGTGACAAGATAGCGCGTCCACTGGCCAATTTTTATTTTCGATTTTCTCTTCTCCGTTCCTCTAACACACAACCCTACATAAGGTAAGCATTGCGTTAGTTTTTTTTTTTTCTAACCACATGCAAAGACGGTAATAATAATTTAGTAACATATAGGGTTTCTCAACAAATAATTGTTCCCAAGGCTATGAGAATTCCACGCCATGGGTTGGTAGAAATCTTGTGAGTCGGGGC
>CM018896.1:11184673-11199673 GCA_009663005.1 Actinidia chinensis | reverse complement strand
ATTTAAAATAAGGGTAGTTAAAAGGGCTAATTTAACCTCACCCATGAGGTTGGTGTATCGACATTTAGCCCCAGCACCTTCAAAATAGGCAATAGACCCCTGCCCGTTTTTAGTGACGTTAGTATTTTCCGTCAGTTGACCCACCTTGATCGAAAAAAATATCATAAATACCCGTCAAAAATTCTCTCTCTCTCTCGATGTTATTTATTTTTTTCAGTTTTGTCTTTTTTTAAGTTTGTTTCTTTTTATACTAGTTTTTTGAATAATGTTTTTATCAATTTATTTCTTTTTTTATTAATATTTGCACTAATCTTTTTATAAAAAATTTCTTATTTTTGTAAGGCATATGAATGCAATGCTGGCCACCTTGCCGGTTAAATAAAATATTGAAACATAGCTATTTGTTGTTTGATCAAAAAATAAAACTTTAAATACAAGAAATTAAAAAAAATATATAGGCATTTTACTTTTATGTAGGTAATTATATTATTGCATCAGATTGCCCCCCAACATGCAGTGTACACTAATGTATTGTAAATATCCCGACAATTAATTGTATTATTTTTTTTTTTGCAGAAATAGAAATATGGAATATATTTAAGTCATTTAAGACTTATGGGGTTAAATTGAAAGATTTATAACTTGTGGATAAACATTAATATTACATTTAGATAATGGAATACTTGAAAAACTGGAGGGACAAAAGTGTGATTTGCAAATAAAAACTTGGAAGGGGGACAGATGCTCTCTCTTTCGGTGGAAAGAGAGAGTGGTGCATGTGTGATGCGTGTGTGGGGGACATAGGGGTTTACAAACAAAATGTTAAGGAAGAGAAGAAAGAGAGGGAAAATCTGAGAGAAGGAGAGAAGGATGAGAGAGAGAGAGGGAAGGAAGATAGGTTCTGCTCAAATTTGTTCTAAGGTCTATTCAATTTCTTCCCATTCCTTTATTAGTTTTCTTCTAATACCCAAAAATATTGCATCTATATATAGTTTTTTAAGATCAAAATTGAATAGAAAGAAAATTGTGTATTACATCTCGAACAGCAACCGTTATATGATCATAAATTTTTCATATGAGTCCGACTTACAAAATTTAAGTGTGGTCATTAGAAGATATTAAAAAAAAATTTAAAAAAAACTTTTTTTTTTTTTTTTTTCTAACAACTTTGAGTTACAACCTCTCTGGCAAATTCATACGCGAAGTGATGCGGCAATTAGACCGTATAGAAACCCAAACTGAAAAAAAATAATCAAATAGTTGAACAGAAATTACGGAATTTGGAAAAAGAGTTACATATGTTAGAAAAATCTACATATTTTATTATGTGATACAATTATATGTATAGGCGCTAATTATGTAATTTCATAAATTTATGCAACTGATTTTAATTACCCAAAATATTTATAAACTAAACTGCTGTGTAAATTATTGTGCAGAAAAACCTGTGAAAGTTTCATAATTCTACAAATAGTTAATAGTTTATTAGAAATTATAATAATTTTTACTATAGAGACATATATGGGCTAGTATGTTTGTTATAAATTATGAGTCAATTCTCTCGGAGAGTATTTATAAAAATTAAAACCGAGCTAAATGACAGAAGGAATTCTGTGCAGAAACTGAAGCTGTAGAAGAATTTTGGAAAATAGTTAATAGTGTATTAAATATATTAATATTTTATGTAGATACATAAGGTGTCTTAAATGTTTATGCAGAGGGTTAGTTGAGTAAGGTTGTTCCTTCATGTTATATTTCCCCACCCCAAGCTTTCCTCCCTTTTTTTGTGTTACGTATTCCCCCCCCCCCCCCCCCCCCAGTTCCTCCCCCCCCCCCCCAGATTGCGTCCTATTTTCTTTTTTTGCCTTTTTTTTTGTTTTTGTTGGATCTTTAGGGTTGCACCTTACCCACCCCCCCCACCTTTTTTTTCTGTGTAGCTCCTCTTGTTTTTTTACGAGGTGTCATGTTGAGCGTCGACAGGGTACGGCTTTATGTGACTTAACAGGCACGTGGCCGCCTCGATTTATTTTTTTTTTTCTTTTTGCCTTGATGTGTTGTAATTTTCCGCGACCCACCCCACACACCTGCTTTATTCCCTTTCTTTCCACACTCCACTCTTACCGTCGCTATTCGTTTCCCTTATTGACATGTGTTTTTCCCTGCGTCGCCGTTTCAGTTTTTTTTCTTTTTTTTCCCTCTTTTTTGCTTGTCCTTTTACGGGATTTGGGTTTCCTCTGGTGTTTTTTTTTTTTGTGCTTTAGTTCCTTGGTAACTTTTCGTTTCGGGGTGTCGTGACCACCCCGTACCTACTCATTGCCTCTTTCCTCATTTTTGCAAGATTCTTTATAGTCTACCATCATTCTGTTCCTGTGCGATCTCGCTCTTGTTTTTTGGCTTAACTTTACTGTTCCTCGCACCATTTCCTTCTCCTCTCTATTCGTTCAATCTTTCCCTTTCTTTTTTTTTCTGGTTTTGTTTTTTCGTTTCTTTTTCTTTTCCTTTGTTTGCTACATTCTGGAGTGGTTGCCTTTGTAAAAAGTTTCAGAGTTAAACTATAACTAGAATTTGTTATAAAAAATTATAAACCGCAGACTACTGACAGAAGAAATTGTGCAGAAACTGAAGTTCAGTTTCTGCCCACCGACTTTCTTTGTCCGTAAGGCTCCGGTTTATAATTTATAACAATTCTAGGTTATAGTTTTAACTCTGAAACTTTTACACAACATATTTAGACACATATATGTATTCGCAGTAAAATTATATATATTTATACCTATATAACTATTTTCCAAAATTCTTCTCCCGCTTCAGTTTCTGCAAAGATTCCTTATGTCAGTAGCTCGGTTTATAATTTTTATAAAACTCTCCGAGATAATTGGACTATATAATTTATAAAAAAAAACTCTACCTCGACACATATATGATCTTAGTAAATGATTTATAAATTCTAAAATACTTAACTATTTTAAGAAATTATGAAAACTTCAAAGTTTCTGCCACATAAGTTTTACTGACAGCAGTTTAGTTTTAAAATTTTGGGTATTAAAATCATGTCATAAATTGTAGAGATGAAATTAACTAATTGAGCGCCTACACTCTCCTGGTATCACAATAAAATAGTAGATTTTTCTAACATATGTAACTATTTTTCCCAAAATCGTAAAGTTTTGTTCAACTATTTATTTATTTTTTTCAGTTTGGGATTTCTATTACAGTCTAATTTCGCATTCACTTAGAGTATGAATTTGCAAGAGAGTTGTAAATAAAAGTTGTAGTAATTTTAATATCTTCTAATGAAACTTAAATTTTGTAATTCGGACATCATATGAAAAATTTTGATCATAATCCGGTTGAGGTCGAGATGTCATACACAATTTCTTTCTCTTCACATTTTTGCTATTAAAAAAAATATAATAGATGCAATATTTTTTGGGTATTAGAGAAAACTTAAAAAGGAATTGAAAGAAATTGAATATACCTTAGAAACAAAATTTGAGCAGAAACCATCTTCCTCTCCTCTCGCTCTCTCAGCCTTCTCTCCTGTCTCTCAGATTTTCCCTCTCTTTCCTTCTCTTCCTTAACATTTTGTAAAACCCCATTTCACCCACACATCATCACAACATTGAACCACTCTCTTTTCCACGAAAGAGAGAGCATTTGTTCCCATTCCAAAGTTGTTATTTTGCAAATCAAACTTTTGTCCCTCCAGTTTCAGTAATTACATTATTAATGTAATATTAATTTTATCCCAAAAGTTATAAATCTTTCAAATTTAACCCCCTAGAAGTATTAAATGACTTAAATATAAATTCCATAATTTCTAGTTCTGAAAAAAAAAAAATAAGAAAATAATGGTCGGGTATTTACAATCCCTTAGGTAACACTGCTTGAATCTGATCAATAATAGTAATTACCTACATAAAAGTAAAATGCTATTATATTTTTTATTTATTGTATTAAAGTTTTTATTTTTTTATCAAACCAAATACTATTTTTCAATATTATTCACGCCAAGAGTGCCACATGCAATTTCATATGCCTTACAAAAGAATAAGAATTTTTATAAAAAGATTACAAATATGTAATTAAAAAAAGAATAAATGGATTAAAAAAATTTTCCAACACAAACTAATAATCCAAAGAAACAAAACTTTAAAAAAATACAAAACTGAAAAAAAATAAATAAAAATCGAGAGAGAGAGAGAATTTTTGAAGGGTATTTATGATATTTTTTTCGATCAAAGTGGTCAACTGACGGAAAATACTAACGTCACTAACGGCAGGGGTCTATCTGCCTATTTTTGAAAGGTGCTGGGTCTAAATGTCGATACACCAAACCTCAGGGGGTGTAGGTGAAATTAGCCCTTTTAACTACCCTTATTTATAAATAACCAACGGTCACCCACGTCACCTATTCTAGAGAAGGTTCGCGACTCTTCCAGGACGACAACTTTCACACGCAAACCATTATGTTTTCCCAAACTTAAAAAAGTTGCCCTTTTGACCTTTTTGTAATTTATGGCAAAGGCACCCACTCATTTTAGGGGATGTCCACAAAAAATTTAAAAATTAGTGAATCGAATGATTTGAATTAAAATTGTGCTTTTTGAATTGTTCATACGATTTTTTAATTGGTTATGTTCTGATTTTTAAAACATAAGAACCGCCATTTGATTCGGTTATAGTTTTTTTTTTTTTAAACTGTGGTTCGAAAAAAAAAAAAAAGTAATAGCCGGTAATTCACACCGCGTGTGATTACTTTGCTTTTCTCTCAACAAAAATATTTTACTTCTCTGAATATTAGGATTACTCCATCCCCTTCCCATCAAAAAATTTTCACCTTTTTTCTCTATTCAGGATTTTATCAGTTGATTTTCTTTTGTATCAATTATAAAATTCTTGTTCAGTCTTTGGTTATCTTTTTTTGTTGTTTTGTTTCCATTATGAAATCTAAATTTAATGAGGTTGTTAATTGCTCTATTCGAGTTGCGTTGATTTCATCTCATTTGACGAGTAAATTACTGAACTATTTGTAATAATTTTGTAAGTATAAATGAGTTATGGGTTATTTAAATGAATAACTTTGTTTTATAATTTTATATTTTATAAAAATATTTAGAATGTTAATGGATTGATGAAACCGGACCTTTAATCGATAAGGCGGATTCAATTTTGGTTTTTTTATAATTGTAATAGTTAGGGTTTGTTCTCATTTTGTCATAACCGTTAAAAATGAATTAATTACTGGATTCTTATAGAACCGGATCAATCCGGACCATGGACACCCTTACTCATTTACTTCAAAAAAATCAATAGCACATTCCATACAAAATCGTATTTTCGAGCTATTCTTGTCAAGAGAAATTCAAAAAAATTGATAAAACGATTATAAAAATTCACTCAAAATAAAAAATTACTAAAACTATTCAACTTACCATCCCATATATCGCAACACGTAATACAGACGCGATACGAATACAGACACTTAGATACACAATTAAAAAAATATAATATAAGACACTTGCAATATCTAGGACACGTTAAAATATATAATAACTAAGTAAATAGATATGTGTTTTTATACTAAGACATTAGCATATCAGATCATATTAGAATTAAGTCGTATGATATTTATGATATTATGTGTTATATATATAATATGGACCAATTTAGTTTTTTTAAGGAAATACGTCCTTGCCAAAAATTTGTATAGCAAAGGCCACAAGTTTTCTATTAGTTGAGCTGATAGGGAAACCAGCCACTCATAAGGCCCACAAGTTTGGGCTTTTAGGACATTGTTTAGGTCCAAGGAAAGTTTGGATCTGGGTCAAGGACCGTCAAAACATGTTCTCTGGACCAAAGGCCTAAGGTGTAACTGTTTTCTTAGGACCTGATACCCTAAAAAAATCTTTTTAATTAAGTTTGGCCATGACAAGTGTAGAGCCCTTTGTGCCAACGTGAACAACATCATATAAAACATGTGGCTCTTTTTGATAACTTGGTATCAAGCGGATGACTCGGGGGTTAGGTATTAATCTCACCGAGTACTATGGGAGATAGATTAAAGATGAGGCAAGACGACGAATTAAACTTAGTATAATAGCATTAGAAGGTTTAGAATCAAGCTTTTTGAAAGTAGAAGACCTCCAAATCCTATACGGCTTCTTAGCTGCTACCTCTCGGCTCTCTCACGGGCTACCTAGTGAATGCACTTTCAAAGTTATTTAGGCAAACCGATATCCAATTCTAACAACTTTGTTGCTGATTGTTTGCTTTAGTTTTTATTTTTTCTGTTTTGAAAGTATTTCAGTCTGCCAAATTATTTGTCACTTCTCCTGACCATAAACAAATTTAAAAAGTTGAAAAAAAAAAAAAAAAATTTTTAAAAGTTCGATTTTAAGTTTTTCAACTTTTAGTTTGAAAAATCAATTTTCAACATAAATTCAGATACACAAAAAATAACTGTGTTTTAGGAAAACTTAATCAACTTTAAATTAAAGAGCTTCTTTTGAAAGATAAAAATCAATGAAAATTCAATAAATTCTATAAAAAATTGTGTTTAGGAAACGACTATATACTCTTTAACTTTTGGCCCGCGGCCTCTCCTCTCTGAATAAAATAGTTTCAAATGGATGAGTTTTGAAATGCCATTAATATGCTTGAACGGAAAATGTTGTGTGTTAAAGCCACTTATTCCTGACCCTACACTAATAGTATAGTGTTTTTGGGTTGAGCTTGGTATCCGGAGGTGGAACAAAAGGGAATTGGTAAAATTAAAATAAAAGCCAATTGGGCCCTGCATTTATTAATAATTTTTTTTACATTATTAGAGCCTAAAACTAAATTGGGGCCCTATTTGTAACCCAAAACCGAGCACCGGAATCAGCTGCATCTCCGGGCTTCCTCCAAGAGTCGGCTCTACTTTCACATGCACATACCAATTGCACATATCTGAATACAAGCGTCTTCATTTGCACGCTGCACGCATCATTTCTCTTTACGTTTTTCCTAGCTAATTTATCATATTATCAACACGTCCTTCACGTGTGACCAGGTTTTTTTCTATAAGCGGGGCAAACATGTATAAGTATTTTAATTAAGTAAGCGGTAAAATTTGAACACATGATCTATGCCAGACCTCATACCATGTAAAAGTATGAATCACTAATTCATCTAAGAATTTAAATATAGAAAGATGGATAACTTATTATTTATCATATTATCAAAATCGTCTCTTCATTTTCTTATAGTTTCCATTAACTCTTTCAAGTTTGGGCTATAATCCCTACATCGAAGAGCATGGCGACAACAAATTTTATTGCGTGAAGAATAAATTCTACAAATAACTATAATAAAAACATTAAACTTCGTAATTCCAAATTATTCAAAGAAAACATTACTCACATTATGCTTGTCACTACCTAAACTCTCCCAAATGTTCATATTATCAATAAACATGTAATCCACTCCCTCGGATATTCTTGAAACATAATTCTACCACCATCCTCCCACAATACTTGATGTTACTTTCTCATCCAATAATGTCCATCAATGGACCATGTGCTTCCATTCTCAATTTCAGGGCCCACAAGCATGTTGTCCCACAAGGAGATTTCATTGTCCTCTGGCGGCGGCGGCGGTGCTGGGGATGGCTTGGGGTGGTTATCATCCGTTGGTTGAGTGTTATCTTGAATGAAGGCTTTCCCGTCAACAAGGTAGGTTTTAGAGAAGGTCCGAGGCTGAGGCTGAAGTAGTATAGTATGGGTTGATGAATCGTCTTGTGGGTTGGGGTTTGAGCTCTTCCATTGGAGGTACCAGTTTTTTCTGGGAGGATGGAGTTATTTCCAGTAATGTTTTACATCATTTGATGTTCTTCCGGGAAGTTCACCCGCAATCAGCGACATCGTTTCAAAGAAAGAAAAAGTGAATTAGTGGTTAGAGTATTCAGATATGCAAGAGTGTAAATATAGAAACAAGTTGCAAGAAATACTACGATTGGGTAAATTACATTTTGACCTTTGTACTCTCTCAAAATCTCATTTTGCATCATTTGCTTTCAATGGAGTCAGTCAGCCCATTACATTTAATCAAACTCAAATATCAATGTGTTCATTCTGTTAACTTTCCGTATAATTAAATGTCACGTGGCCTCACGGAACTGCCACCTCGTTGCCCGCGCCCTGGGTAGAGTAAAGGTTTATTGACAAAAATAAAAGTGAAGGTTACAAAAGTAAAATTTAGACGAAAGTCTAGGGGTGCAAAATTTAAGTTGCCAATGATTTATGAATAGGAAAAAATTATTCGTTATTGTCCCCACAGAAAAGTTTTTGTGCCTTGCACTGTGATAAGATGATGGTGAAAATATAAATCAAATCAGAATGGCTAGATCAGAAGCATTAAATACTGCACGACTTGTTTATACTTTTGACTTATAAATTCACTTGGGGTGTTGGAGATAATTGACGTGCCATAAATTTTACTAACAACTTGTATCACTACTTCAAACCCCTTGTTCATTTAGTGTGAGTTGAATTTGTGAGAGGAGCTGATCACTCAGATAGAGAGTTTCATTGTATTAAATATTTGATCTAGAAGTTGGTGACTATAGTACTTTAACTATTATACCTTGTTAAAAGGATCACTGTAAGTGATTGTAAAGTTTATTATACCTTGTTAAAAAGGATCACTATAAGTGATTGTAAAGTTTCCAAGAGAGGAATCTTTTAAAAACCAGAAGAGTTCTAGTGTTTGTAAATATTGTTAAGCATTTGCAAGCTTGAATATAATGAATTTTCAAGGAGAAATTTGAAGAGTGGACGTAAGCCGAAATGTTTCGAACCACTATAAATCGTTTGTACTATTTTCTCTCCCCTCTTTTTTTTAAAATGACTTATATATATTTGCTTAAAACTAGGATTGCATTGGTGTATAAGCTTTAACAGAATTTATTTGTCATTAATCCTACAACAAATATTTCCCACCCCCTCATAGTTTGCATTCTAGCTAACAACCTTGATTTGTTTGATTTTGTTTTGAGAATTATATTCTTATCTGTTCACTAAAGTTTCATACCTTTTCGGAAATCCTCTTGACGAGATGAAGGAATTTGAAAGTGTAAAGTCTCCATTCAAAATATAAAAAATCCGCTAACAATCTAAAATTTGATAATTCTTATAGACAAAATGAATTATTTTTATTTTTATAAAACTTTTGTTAAATTAGATGAAAATTTGACATTTTAGTTCGTATTGACCAAGAGAAGAGAAAATATAAAATTTTGACACCAATAGTTTTCCTTTTTTCACTGTTTATTATTGATTTTGGTGGGTGTTGTATTTTAAAAGTGGAGATATTTATTCTTTTAGGGTGAAAATTGTTTAGGAACAACTCTTTAAAGTAACCTATTGTGTTCTGTTTAATTGTAATTTTTAGAATTGCTTTCGTTAGAACTTTTTTTTTAGAAATTATTGTAATTTTTTCTATAATTTCATAAATTATTAATTTTTTAGAGACAAATAATCCTGAGGAATTGGAAAAAATCTTTTTACTATTCTCTTAACAAAATTAGTTTTTTTCCGAAAAAATCTTTAAAACAAGTTTTTGAAAACATCAACCAAACAAAATTTTCAAAAAAAATATTTGCGAAATTGAACATCCTAAAAAAATCAAAAAAATAAAGCTTCTCTCTAAATTAAAATTCTCCACAGCATAAAATAAACTAACAAACATGTCATTATTGATAATGTTTGGTGGACCACTAATTACGACAACAACACCACCAATCTGAAAATGCATCAAATAATTTGTGGAAAAGTTTGAACATGACCAATTTTTTCACATTAAAATAAAGAAAAATAAAAAAACCAGCATTCTCAAACAAACTTACAAGTGTCATAATAACAAAATTTAAGGTTACTTATATTTTTGCTTAAATTTTCTTTGTTATGGCTCATACGTGGCTTAACCCACATGGTTTATACGAGTCTATTAGCTGATGTGTCATATCGAATTCTATCCCCAAATAGAATTAGCATATCATTTCTCCCCCACCCCCCCAAAAAAAAACGGACTGAACTGGGATTTTTTTTAACAAAACAAACTATATATACATTAGCTACCAGAAGTGCGGGAAAGTTTAAAGAGAAAAAAGTTAATAAAGACTACAAAAACCACCTCAATTCAAAAAAAAAATATAAAAAATTGATTAAAAAATTCAAAACAATAAAAAAAGTTTCATAAAAAGACGGCTAAATTGGGTCTGGTTGAACTTGGCTGTTGCCTAAATAGCTTATGAAGCCTAATCATTGAGATCAACTTCATCAGCCACTAAACTTCCTCTATTATATCTGGCCTAGATAATTCAAGCCAACAGAGTCTGCAGCTTTTCTACACCTATTCACCCCTTGCACAAAAAAAAAGATAAAAATAAATCAAAAAAGCCATAAATATACACAATTTAATAAAATCATCAAATTACCTATCTCTCTCTCTCTCTCTCGCTCTCTCTCTCTCTCTCGTACCTGCATCTGAAAGGTACTTTGGTGCCCCTTTCTTCTCCTACTTCTCAATGCACTTCTTGAGAAGCTTGTTCCTTCGTCAGTCCATGCACCCTTTCTCATTTCTACAAGAACCTTTCCATATTCCACACTACATTGAGTAACTTTGTACCTACTTGCTGAAAGTTTCCTAATGGAAGCGCACTCTCAAAGGCACGTGAAACACAGTTTTTCAACGAAAAAGCAGCTCAACAATCAAATGCGAGCATGAATTATATTATGGCGTCGTTTGTGGCTGTCTACTTACGTTTCATATTTGCCAACGCTCAGATTTGTCTCGATAAACAGTGCATGCTAGAGAGGAGACCAGTTCTTTTCACCATATTTTCAAAGCAACTAACAGTCAAATTGATTTGAAACCGCGAAAGAAATAAACTTTTGTATTTATCCTTCATAAACCCAAACTAATAAACAAATATTTCAAAAAACTAAACCCAACTATACACATTCGTAACTGTGATAATTATCCTTCATTAATAAATCACTATTTCAAAACATTCTATCTTTCTTGTGTATTTATTTTTCTTATTTATTTTTTATCAGACTTTTTTCCAATTATTTTTGTATTCCGAAACCAGAATTTGTTTTACAAAAAAATTCAAAAAAGTCCAAATTAATGGTTATTTGAATTAATTTGGATTTTAGTGATTGTTTTTTAAAATTTCTTTTTTAAATTTCGCAATCTTCTAATTAATACAAACCCAAAAGTAAAAAAATGGTCAAAACCGCTTCGTTCCCCCAAAACCAATATGACTCATAATTAAACGAATATGATCAGAACAGTATAGTTTAACCGGTATTAAAGTTATTACTATTAGTATTAATTATTTTAAAAGTTTAGATTAATATTTCAATCCACTCTTTATTACACACTATCAGTCGCATTGATACACCCCAAATAATGGGGGTGCATACTGTAATTTTTTCAACAGCTCTATTTTTTTTATTTGCGTCAGCGAAAATAAAGTTACTAGCGCAATAAATAACCTCCATAGTATCAAAGCAAAGAAATATATTCAAATACCCTTAAGAAATGCTACTAGGTATAATATGATAAACAAATGTGATCAATCTAACCTTTAAAATTAGCATCAAATGATAAAGACCTAACTATATATTTTAAAATATTTTTACTTAATTCTTTTTAAATTATTAAAAATTATTGAACCTTTTAACTTTTGGACTCTAAAAATAATTACGAAAAAAAGTAGGTAACCGCGTAAACAATTTTTTTAGAGGGAGTAAATAAACGAGAACCCTTCCCGTGATTTTCAAGTGTGGTCCCCAATTACTTAAAAAAAGTGGTCACCGTAACAAATATTTTGTTTGAGAAGTTAGAACCCGTCCAGTGATTTTCAAATTGTGGGCCCCGACTCACAAGATTTCTACCAACCCATGGCGTGGAATTCTCATAGCCTTGGGAACAATTATTTGTTGAGAAACCCTATATGTTACTAAATTATTATTACCGTCTTTGCATGTGGTTAGAAAAAAAAAACTAACGCAATGCTTACCTTATGTAGGGTTGTGTGTTAGAGGAATGAAGAAGAGAAAATCGAATATAAACATTGCCAGTGGACGTGCTATCTTGTCACTAGATAGAATGCAACTCGATACATATTTGGACGCACTGACTGCTGTGTCAGTGAGTAAGCGGTTGATCCAATCATGCCCCTATGTCATATCTGCTGCCTAGCTTGTCACGTCGTTCACGTCGGAACCCGAACGCGCGGGGTACTATCAGAAGCCGCTTCGCGATGAAGTTATCTTCTTCCCGTGCCACGTTCTTGGAATTCCTGTTGACCGTTGCTCCTCGACTGAGCTCCAGCACAGGAACTCCACCCGAGCTTACTGAATGATGACACCTTGGCAGCGATATCTGCCTTAGCTCGGCCAGAGCTGAAACTTGATATTTTATCCCCTTACACTATCTATTTTTATTATTTATTATTTTTTATTTATACTTAGTTTGTTTCAATGGAAAATATTTTTTTAAAAGTATTTTCTATATTTTCTACTGTTTAGTAGCATAAAAAAAAATAGTCAACGCAATCTTTCAACGAAAAATACATATCTTAAGACCAAAAACGTTTTTTCTATTTTTAATTTTAAAATTATTTTTCAAAACTCGCTCGCTCTCGCCATAACAACCTCTACCACCACCACCACACAAAATATAACTATTTATTTTTTGAAAATATTTGTCCATTAAAATTATTTTTTATAAAAAAAAAAATTGTTTCGTTTAAAATTTTTTTTTTTAAAAAACTGTTTCATTTTTAAAAAAAAAAATTAATTAAAAGGCTCTTGTATTGGTTATTGGTTACTAGTGTTTTCATTGTTTATGGATTTTTATACTAAATAAATATTTTAGGAAATTGTTTCGAACCACCCCAGTCTGTCAAGCAAGCGCCGTAAAGCAAATTCATTGATGAAAAAAGGCTCTTTTTCTAAAAAATTTTTCGACCAAAACAAAACTGAGCGTTAATGTAGCGCTTCCTAATCAGGTCCCATGAGCTCCATAAATAATTCAATTAGGTATACTGAATATGAATTAGGTCACATCATAATTAAAATAATAATAAAAAGTAAACATAACATTAGAGTCACTTTTTATTGGGAATGATACGTGAGTAAAAAAATTTGCCATGTATATGGGTAATACATGTAGAATTTAGAATTTTAAGCAAAAGTTTAATAGAGATGACTAGGGACACTTTAGATTTTTCATTGCAAATAAAAACACTGGTTTGTTAGTTATTTTCAATAAAAGTAAAAATAAATATTATAAATGTTATATAATTCTGGGGTGTACAAAGATACAAAGATAAGTATTTCGATTGCTTTATTGGGTTGGGACGCTGGGTCAAAGAAGAGGTGAAGAGATTATTTTTAAAAAACGGTTTTAACCCGAATCGTCGGCCAGTCCCCCCCCACAGGTAAGTTAGACGATCGGATGATACAAAGAGTCTGTAGAGAGAGAGTTTATGGCTTAGCGGTAAGCTTATATTTGAGAAGACGAAGAGAATAAGAAAATACTGACTTATTATAAAACAGTTCAGAGTGTGTTGGACACGCACCCCCCAATCGTCTCGTTCAACTGTGCACCCAGACAGTTCGCTATCTGCTCGCTATGCCAGAGAGCGGGAGCGCATGTTTGATTCTGGCTCGTGTTTGTTAGTGGAGTAAAGGCGATTATGAACTTACTAGGATCATGCTCTTATTGATTATATCTTCTGGTGCCATAGCTCTGTCACGCTTGTGTTAGATGCAAGAACCGATGTATGCATCATGGCATCGTCACGAGCCCCCTCGCCCGTCGTTGAGGTTTTTTTTATTTTTTTGTTCATTCTGCCTTTTTTTTGTCATTAGGTTGATATATTGATTGAGTGTTTTTTTTTTTTTGTTCTGCCCGTGTCATGTTTATTGGAGCCTCATGGGTCAATGTGCCGTCTCCCCCCCCCCCCCCCACCCACTCCCGATCGTTGTATCCTCAACCGGTGATTCTAGAGAGCGTCTCCGTCTAATGCGGCCACCCCCCATAGTGCCCCCTATTCTATTCAATTTTCCCCCTTCGTTAGCTTATTTTTTGTGTTTCTTTTTCATGTTTTTTTTTTGTTTTTTTTTTATTTATTGTTTTTATTTGAGCTTGATGTTAGTTAAACCATTTTTCTTGCTTGAAACCCCATTTTTTTCGGCGGTGCCTGCGGAAGCTGTCGGCATATTCGTATTCTCATTTTTCTATTATACACGATCTGTTATGCTTATGTGTTCAGTTTTTTTTTGGTAGTTGTTGTGTTATTTATTTTATTTTATTTTTTGCTTCGGGTTATTTGTGTGGTCGCCTCGTGTAATCGAAAAATAATTTTAAAAAGTATTTTCTATATTTTCTACCGTTTAGAGATTAAAAAATAAAAAAAAAAGCTCCAACGCAATTTTCATGAAAAATACATATTTGAAGAGAGCAAAAAATGTTTTTTCCATTTTTAATTTTAAAATTATTTTTTCAAAGCTTACTTGCTCTCGCCTAAACAACTCTACCACAACCACCACACAAAATATAACTATTTATTTTTTGAAAACATTTGTCCATTAAACTTTATTTTTGGAACAAATATCTTTTTTAAAAAAAACAAATTTATTTTTAAATATGTTTTATTTAAAAAAAATGTTTTTGAAATTGTCTATTTTATTTTAAAAATGTTCATATTTTTTTTAAAAAAATGTTTTATTTTTCTAAAAATTGCTTTATATTTTTTTTCAAAATACGTTTTACTTTCAATTTTAAAAAAAATATATTTGACTTTTTGAAAAACAACTATTTTATTTTTTAAAAAAAATATTTTATTTTTAATAAAAAATATATTTAATTGTTTTATTTTTTCAAAATTCTTATTTTTTTAAAAAAAGTTATGGTTTAAAAAGAAACATTAGAAATTGATTT
>CM018896.1:11177173-11179673 GCA_009663005.1 Actinidia chinensis | reverse complement strand
CACGTATACTTTTTTTCTTAGGTTTCAAAAATGACAATAACCTTTACCGTTATATGTACTCGTCACTGGCAAGGACAGAAACGAATGACATAAGACAAATGAAGTTTTAACTATTTCTATTTTGCCCTATTTTGTATATAGAGACCTTAAAATCTTATTTCTCAGAATGCAAATACAAAAATACCTTTAATCTTTGATTATTGACTATACCCCAAGGCTCACCCACGATCACCGCCTTGGACACCAGCCTCTTCATTCCACCACTCACCATCACAGACTCGAGAAAACCAAATTACCCACCCATACCCAGTGTTTTAAAACCCTGATCGATCGCCTGTTCGACCCCCGGTCGAACCGGCAACCGTCGAAGAAACGATCCGATTACCCACTAAAACCCGTTTTGATCAAAACCCGGTCAAATCCGCAGTTGAACCGGTAAACCGGCTATTGAACCGGTCGATGAACTGGATTGAACCGTCCGATTGAGAGGTGTTTGATTTTTTTTTGGTTTAATCACACTTTAACCCTCACAATTTCAACTATAACTCACTTGACTCACAATGTTTAAATTATTACAATTAACTCCCCAATTATTTTTATTTTTATCTATTATAAATAATTTATGACGTCATGGTTCGATAACGGTTCATTAACGGTTAATTCGACTGTTGAAATGGTAACCCAGTACCCGGGTACTTTTTCCGGTTCAACCCGAGTTCCGATTTTTAAAACATTGCCCTGCCCCATTGATAGATCCAAAAACTAGAGCTTCAGACCAGTCAACTATCACACACACACATAAGCATTGGAAAAGAGAGATAGAGGGGTGGGGGGTGGTTAAGGTTTCAAAATCACGACATGGGGCCCTTTGTTTGGCAGGTAGTGTAGTTATGGGTCTAGGGGGTGGTTATGTGATTTACATCGTGGTAGCTTTTGATACTGATAGAGGAAATTCGCAATTCCCATTGTAGCGACTTGCGATTTGGGTGTTGGTGACTTGCTATTCCAGTGTCGATAGTCTTTTTGATTTGGGGTTGGGAGAGATAAAGAATATGGTATTTGGGTGCATTTGGTTCCGATTGGGTGAGGATGTTGGTTCACGATGGTTTTAGGATTGGACGAGATGAAGGAGGTGGCCGGTAGTCCAATGCAGTGAGATTGAGGTTAAGGCAGTGGTTTGTGGCGTTGGTGATGGTGGATGTAGAACAACAAAAAATATTGGCGGCTATTTTATGATAAAATCTAAGTAGGGCTAGGGTTTGTATGAGAGAGAGAGATGCTGTTGTGGTAGGGCATGGGTAACAACGATGGTGGTTGGTGGCTAGCAGGTTTGTTCTCTTGTAGGAGAAAGTCTAAGCGAATTGCCGTGCCTAAAACCTCTTGAAAATAAATAATCTTCACTTTCAACACATTTATGAAGTTCTCAACTAAATGTATAATTATAGAGATTTAGTTAAAAGCTTCATAAATGGAAGGAAAGTAAAGATTATTTATTTTTAAGAGTGTTTTAGGCACGAGCAATTTATCTCTACTGGTCCAGCATTATCTCCACCGGTCTAGGAGTCATCAGTAGCCAGGAGAGCTAAACTGCCTTACCTGGACTAGTCCAGCATTATTCTACCCGTCCAGGAGGGGACAACAGCCAGGAGAGACAAACCACCATACTTGAACCAGTCAAGAAAATTCTCTACCGGTCCATAAGCCATCAGCTGACTAAACTGACTTAAGCTCGACCGGTTGGGGAATGTCTGGACCATTCGGGAGTGGGCGACAGAGCAATAAATGCTGGGCAGCAGAGTAGTTGAAAAGCAAGGGAATGCAACTTTTTGGTGACTTGTTGGCCACTCTACCTTCCATCTTTCTTTCTCTATAAAAAGGGTTAATGCCTTAGAAGAAACATATACAAAACTTAGATCAAAAACCTTGGGAGGAAACACTTAGATTTTTAGTTGCTTTGAAGAATTCCTAGATTTTTCTCTTCTTTTCTTCATGAGTTTTATTTCTATTTCATAACTAAATTTCTACTTGTATAACCCTATTTGAATTCAAGTTTTAGTTAATTTCAATTCTTGTCTTTCTAATGTCTATAATTATGTTAAAGTATTACTTAGCCATGGTAGACTAAATTTGTAGGTTTGGTCGAAGGACCATGCCCATTTTCCAAATCTAGATGAAACTAGTTTCTTTCTTTCTCTCATATGAACTCCAATGATTGTTTAGAATTTTATCAATGATAATGCATAGATCAAAACTTAGAATTGTATAAATCTTTCATTATTTGTCAACAAGATTTTTTGATACAAATAATGCTTAAATCCCTTGCATTCTAAAGGGTTTGACATAATCATATAAATTATTATCAATTCATAAATATATTTTTAGATATAAACTAAGTTTCATTTCAAAATATTTCAACCAATATCATTTTACCCTAAAATTGGTTGAGTATAAGAAAAAAGAAACTAGAAAATATGAATTAGGAATAGGCCAATTACTTCGA
>CM018896.1:11173883-11177073 GCA_009663005.1 Actinidia chinensis | reverse complement strand
TCTCGGACAACGATCACAAATTGTTTTGACCATTGGTATTTTAATTGTTACTATTTATCTGTTATAAAGTTGGAGTGACTGGATTCATTCCTATCAACATCCCTTTTCTCAGTTTTTCTCTCTCACACCATATTTTAAATTTAATTGTAAAATACTGTTTAAATATTTTATATGAATTAGTTAAAAAAATAAGAACTGGTATACGTAATATGAATTCTTCTCCTGCTTAGATATGAATTTTATAGAAAATATTGTGCTACTGTAAATGTGAAAAGAAAAATTATGTTGATGTACCTCATAGATGGAATGCTACTTATACACTTTTGAAATTATTAGCATTAAAATAAAGACGAGATTTAAATTTATATTGTGTGGAATTATTGTAAAATATTTGCCATTATTCTGTACAATCCCTTTCTGAATATGATTGGACTGTTGATGCTATTGTAAAAAAAATTTAGAAGTTTTTGACATTTTAACTAAAATTTTTTAAGGTATTTATTATCCAGCTGTTTGTAAAGTACTTGTTCAATTAACTAATATTTGTTTGGTATTTAATCATTATAAAGCTCTAGAAACGTTCAACGATATATTACATGCAATGATGCTAAAATATGATAAATATTAGAACAATGTACTACTTTTTTTGTATGACTATTGTAATGAATCCTAGGTATAAATTTGAACTTGTAGATAATTGCTTAGAAGTTATTTATGCAAATAATATGGACAAAATTAGAGAATGGATATCATTGCTAAGAAAACTCTATTCGACTTGTATGAATATTATAAAAATATCGTTGGTCAAAATCGACCGTCTGCATTGACTCCCGCAAGGGGCTCTTCATTTTTTCATCCTCCTTAACAGCTTTACAAATGTTTAAGAATAAAAGAATGCAAACAAGTTTTATATCTTCTAATTCAGAATTGCAACGTTATTTTGATCAGCCCATACTTGATATTGAAGATAACAATTTTAATCTTTTAGCCTGGTGGAAAATACAAGAACCAAGATGTCCTGTGCTTTCTGCCATGACCCGTGATATTCTAACTGTTCTTGTTTTGACTATTGCATCAGAAGCTGGTTTTAGTTTAGGTGGTCGTGTCATATTTGAGACGCAAAGTAGTCTAAATCTAAAAAGTACTGAAGCACTAATTTGTTTGAAAGATTGGTCATTTACGGATAATAGACGACAAGAAGAAGAGCATGTGACAGAACTTGAAGCTGAAATAAAAAACTTATCATTATCAAGATCATTATAGATTGAGGATAGTTCACCTGACGAAGAACTATTACAAATAATTTTTTTTATTTCATGTATCACTTTTTGTTATCTCATAAGATTAATAACTTTTTTGGGAGGAGTTGTACAAATGATTGACAGATATATATGTGACAACTTAGTTGGGATATATTAATAATGTAGTGATGCAATCCCTCTCCTTAATTTCAATTATTTATTATACTGGCACAGGACAATTAGAATAAGTTGAAGATAATCTCTCCTTTATTAACAAAGTTGAAGACAGTCTGACTAGTGTATTTTAAACATTGAACTCATTGGGTACGGTTGCCTTCGATGTTTTAAAACCCGGACCGTTGAACGAATTAAAAAAATGACTAGATCACGGGTCACTGGTTCAACCGTTGGATCAATCGTTATCAAACTGCTATCGAACTGTGATGTCATAAATTATTTATAATAAATAATAAATAAAAATAAATATGCAAAAAATTTATTTTTGCTATTTTTTCCCATTTTTTTGATATTTCTCTCTTTATATATTTCTCTCTTTCTCTCCATCATTTTTATGTAGCAAAATCCTTCCATAAATGTGCAACCTCGACATTGTTGACTTTATTTGTTCAATGAAGGATAAAAATATAATCACTTTAAGAGTTGGGTCTTGGTGAAATTGTTTAGAAGTTTAAGTGCCGATGGATAATTTAACGATTTCTATGGCCGCTCAGTGAAACACGTCAGTGAGTTCTTAAACTCCATTAGATAATTTAAACCCACTTTTTTGACCACACCGTTGTGTCCAATGGATATTGTCCATCACTTGCTCCATTCCTCATTATTTTGGCTTCCTTTGGTTTCATTTTCAACTAGAAAAATACCACCCAAATCACTAAAAAATAAATAACAAAAATCAAAAAAGTCAACCCCAATTTTGATAAAAAAAAAATAAAACAAAAAAATAAAACAAAATAAATAAAAAAAGTCCAGCATGCCGGAGTGATGGTAGTGTCATCGCTGATTCGGTGAGGGTGGTTTTATCGTCGAAAATTTTGCTCCGGTACTTGAACAATCGATCATGTTCTCAATGCATTAAAAAAATAAAACACAAAAAAGAAAAGAATGAGAAAGTGAAGGGACACCCGACCCAACCCCCATCCCCGTCTCTCCCTGACGTTGCCAGCACCAACGTGAGCTTTGACCCAACCTGAAGAAAAAAATAGAAACCCTAAAAAATCGTAACTAAAAAAATTGTAACCTAGCCCAAATTACAAAACCTAACCCAACACCATAAACCGCTGCCCATCCCCGTCTCTCCCTATCATTGTCAGTGCCAACGTGAGTTTCGACCCAACCTAAAAAACAATAAAAACCCTAAAAAACCTTAACCCACCGAAAAAAACTAACCCAACTCAAATTATAAAACCTAACCCGCAGCCGCTGGGAGAGAGAGAGAAAAAAAGGTTAGCGCGCGGTGAGCTGCAACGGGGAGGCGGTAAGGAGGGGGAGACTACGGCGTGGCGTGGCGTGGCGGTTGGGGTTGGTGGAGGTAGAGGCGGTAGTGGTAGTAGAGAAAGAGTAGAAGAGTGAAATAGAGAAAGATGTGGTACCTGCAGTGGCAGTGGTGATGGGTTGCGATTCAAGGCAGAAGCGGTAGTAAATAGGAAGAGAGAAAGAGGACTGAGAGAAAGAGAGGCAGTACCTACAATGACGGGTGGTAACGAAGGCAGCATGCAGCGATGGTGGTGACTTGCGGTGTTGGTATTGGTGACTTGTAGAGAGAGAGGGGAGGGGGAAGAATGAGAGAAATAAAGGGGACAAAAATGAGTATTTTAATTTTTTTTGTGTGAGTTCCACTAAAAAAATCTAATTAGTAAAAATTATGCCAATTTTTAGAGGTTTTTTTGGTAATTCGATCACAACCTATTTGGGCTCCACACATTTGAGGA
>CM018896.1:11153883-11156383 GCA_009663005.1 Actinidia chinensis | reverse complement strand
CAGTAAGTTCTCTTATTAGTATTAATTTGCTGTGGTTGGTGATGAAATTGAGTACGATTTTCTTGTTTGAATTGTGCATATTCAATGGAGTGCCTCTATTGTTAGGGCAACCTTTTGTCACGGCGTATGAGGCTTATCTGTATCGGATACGATACTCCTAGGGATACTCGCATATACATATCAAAATGTATCGGATACTTTTGAAATTATATTTTTAATTTCGAGAAGTATCGACACATTTGAGATACTCTAGGTCATGTATCTGAATTATAATCAATTGAGTCTTGCATAATATTAGATTATAATTGATAGAATACAAATAATTATAGTTGAACTATACTTGGATTACTTACTAGAAAAGAATAAAATAACAAATTTATAGTATTAGCTTTTTTATATTGTCAAACTAATGTATCATTAATTCATCAGTACGTCTCATATTCATATCTCTACTTTAGAATGGAGAAAAACCCCTTCTCTTGAAAAACAATTTTAACAGTTTTTTGTTGATTTTAAAATATTGTTCAAATAATTTTTTATTATTACTAAATTTAATAATAAAAACATAAAATTATATTTTATCATTGACAGTATCGTATCCTAGTGTTTTGAGTTTAGGCGTATGTATCCGTATCTCGTATCCGTATTCATGCTTCCTAGTTCACGGCAATTTAAAGCATTTTTGGGTATGTCAAGAATCCTTGGCTTAGGGCATCCTATGTCATTTCACTCAATGCTTGCCATGGCAAAAGCCAAGCCTCCCTTGGTGATGGTGCACCCACTTCGATATAGGGACTGTGAAACAAAACCAAGTTATCCTGTGCTCGACTCGTGTCTTGCTTGCTAAAAGCTCTTTTGAGATCGGAAGCTGACATAAGTATAGTTTGAATGCATTTTTAAGCTGCTTAAATGCTTAAATTTTTTAGCTGAGCTTGAACTCAGAGAGATACGAAAATCAACAATGTATAGAAAGACCAAGATACTGGAGCTTCCGCTCTTGTTCAACTTGCTCAAAGCTTATTTGACATTTGATCAGTAGGTAAATAAGGCAAGTTTGAACACATCTTTTTTTTTGCACTCGTTAGGCTTTCAAGCAATGTTATACAAGCAGTACTGGACTCAGATTGGCTTGTTTGTAGCATGTTAAATATTCCAACTTTTTTTTTTCTGTGTTTGTGTTAAATGTTCTGCATTGTGTTTCCTTGGGGTGAAAAGTATATGGGGAGGGTATCTTTACAAAAGCAAGATTTCTAATTAGGGAAGAAGTATTTGGTAATTTGCACAAGTGAGCCATCTTGGAAGATTTCATGGTTTCAATATTGTGCTGGAAAGAGGAGATCTCCAAATAGGTTATTTATTGACATAGAATTCTCATAAATAGAATAAAAATAAAAATGTTCTCTAGCATTAAATGATAGCAAAATTGTTGACATAAAAGTGACAACTTTACCTAAAACTCCTCCCTCATCTCCCTATCAACCACATCTATGGTTCCGTGGAAAACAAGAGAGAAGAATAGATTAAACTTGCTCACCACTGACTTGGATCAATCTATAGATGGAGCCACATCGGCCAAAATGCCAGGAACTGAGTTGCCTAGCATTTTGAATAATAAGAGGAAGAAGAACAACACAATAGGAAGAAGAACAACACAATAGCCAAAGAACACATCAGAGTTTGAATACCAAGAGGAAGAAGAACAACACGATAGCCAAAGAACACAACAGATATCAAATCCAAAAAGCGTCATTGCCAGGTGTTCCATTTCAAGGATAAGAGGTTTAGGTGTACCATTAATATGTCAGGAATTCACGATCTGATTATATTCACACCAATAGACAGATTATATACACGTGTATTAGCATTGTAACTATGGATATTTGTGTAATGTAGGTGTGGAGGAAGAAGTGATATGAGTATTCAGGTTTGGACTTTGGCTTTGATTATTTCATAGAGCGAGAGAATGAATTTGTTTTGTGAGTTTTTAGACCGTTCACCACTGGGAGCAAAAGTATTAGAACAAGATGGAGAACGATCTAGGTGGGGTGGCTACAAGGAATCTATTTATGAATCCTCTTAGTTGCTTTGTGGCCAGAGACATTCAGGGTTTTGTGGTTTATTCCCACCTCTCTCTTGTTACTTTCTCGCTCTTTCACTTTTCCATTTTTTTTCCCCTTGTATTGACAAGGTTGCAAATTGTTGCTATAAAAAGTTAGTGTATAAAATAAGCAAGTTAACAAAATGAGAAAATATCTTATAAATATTAAGAAATTCTTCCTTGTCCATTTAAAATAATTAAACTAATTTGTTGTTATTTATTGGTTAGCCACTACCACAAAAGATGATGGATGGGGCCAATACTTTGAAATATGAGGACAAATGCTTCAATTTTTTGAACAAAATCTCTCCCTTTGCCTTTATCTTTCTCACAAACACACATACAAAGTGAGAAATTTAACAAAAAGAGAAATTTGTCATATTTACCATTACTGAGAAAGTT
>CM018896.1:11146383-11148883 GCA_009663005.1 Actinidia chinensis | reverse complement strand
AGCTTCTCAAGCTTGTGAAATTCCTAGTTCTGATGTTATCGTTTTGGAAGGACATACTTCTGAGGTTTGTGCATGTCCACACTTGTGTTTCAGTTTTCTTCTGTAAGTGAACTTTGTAGTAACATGCCCATCTTACATTCTTTCTTGTAGGTTTGTGCTTGTGCATGGAGCCCAGCAGGTTCAATTCTTGCATCAGAGTGAGTTTCTTTCTATTTAATCAAAGGCGTTTTGATAATTTAGTGTCTTTTTAGCATATGAAACTCCCAATTGGAGTCAAAATTGTTATAAATCATGTTTTTTCTCCTTCCTTAGTTCCGATAATAGATGTTTCTACAAGGTGAACTACAGTTTCTGAACTCACGTACATCAATATTGGCTTTTGGAGGGCTAAATATTTGTAAAATAGCATGTTGTTCATCTTGGAATGATTGGGGAAACTATTGAATTAGTGGGTACTACCGTAATGGTAGCTGCTTTTGCAAAACAAAATAATCAAGCTAACAGAGTGAGGGTACTTGAGTTTGGCAAATATCATTGATCCTGGAATATGGTGGTAGTAACACTGTTATGCAGCAGTGAGAACTGTGAGATGGTTGGTCAATGCTAATGGTTTCCAAATGCTTTTGCTCCTGCATCATGAATTTATGATCTGTACCTGGGGCTTTAGTTGAGGCGAAGCCTTGGGCACCCATGTTAGCAAAGAAAAAATAAAAAATGTACCATCGCTAAGTACTTCCGGCATAGCAAGTTTATGAAGGTCTATTATGAACATTTTGTTTAAATATCACATTGTTGTGCTGCTCTCTTCTAGGTCTGGAGATTCAACGGCTCGGATATGGACAATTGCCGATGTGACGAGTAGATCTAGTTTGCAAAATGGACATTCTAGTGTGGTAGTGCTGAAGCATGTTAAGGGCAAAACAAATGAGAAAAACAAAGATTTCACAACTCTTGATTGGAATGTGAGTGCTTCCTCCATACTTTTACGTCCTTAATGACTTCAATGGATATTCTTCATTGTGATCTCCTATTAAAGTTAGCAAATCTAGCAAATTTATTTAAGTCTTTGGGCATACTATGAACGTGACTTCTTCTTTTCTTAGCACGGAGTGAAGATCAAGTAATTTGCTTCTCCCTTATTGTTTAAAGAATATGATAGTAGATGTGTGATTTGCACATGTTATTTATTTATTTTGTTGTTGTCGTGGGTGGGTGGGTGGGGTTCGCTATCTGGAAGTTAGAAGTTTTGCAGTGCACCGCCAACCTCGTACCCCAGTGGAATGGGGTGCGCTTCCTGTGGGCACGTCAAGTTCAAGGCTGGGAGTGCTACGTATGGAGTGTTCAGGGTAAGATGCCAAGAGGTTTATCATTTAAGGTTTGACGTCTTTGTGGAGTCGTGTGTTCCACTCACCCAGAGGTAGCCCAACCCTTTCCGGGTTTAAGGCGAAACCACAAATTGGGGCTTTTTAATAGTTAATTGTAACTAAAATTTTGGAAAAATGGGGTTTTGTAGTTTGGAGAAGGATTTTTTTTAATCTTTGGACTTTCAATAAAGAAATTCTTAGTTGAGCATTTGGAAAAAGGGATCTTTTAATTTTTCATAACAATATAACATAATAGTATTACTTACCGACTTTACTTTTTATTTTCCTCATTGTGAATTGTTGGATAAGTAATTTTTTCCCTTGATAAAATAGAGTTTTTTTTTTTTTGCACATTAGGACACTTGGACACGGAGGCCTTTTTTTTATATGTGCATTTAGGCCTGTTTGGGCCAGTTTTTTTTTTGGTAAAAATTTCAATTTTTTTTTATTTCTGTTTGAGGAGAGTTTATTTGGGGTTAGTTTATTGGAGTTTATTAGCTAAATTATACAGACTAGTTTTTTTAGCTATCCCAAACAACGCAAATGGTTTCTTTGTGTCACTTTACCTTTTAATACAAAAGTGGAAAAACCTTGTTTTTTTAGCTAGATAGCCCAAGCGGGACCTTGGACAATGCATTTTTTGTTTTCATACATAAGCCTTTAGGTGGTAGAAATCAGAGGCGCCTTATGAGTGGTGAGGCCTTAGGCAGTCGCCTCAACCGCCTAGTGGTTTGACCAGCCATGCAGCCACCGCCACATCAAAGCAATAGGGAGAATGTTTGTGTGTATGCTTCCACCTGTGTAACTTGGTTTGAGTTAAGTTTATAAAGAGGTTTGCATTAGTTAAGTTTAAGTCTGTATGATTAGACTATAAACCTGAAAATATAGAACTGGACCAAATCAATTTTATATGGAACAGGTTGGTCTGGGTTGGTTTTTGAATTTTGACTAGAGTTCATATTTACTGATAATTAATTATGACATTGCATACGCTATGAGCTGTGTTAGAATTCATTTTTAATATATGCGATCTACCATGAGTAAGCCCAAATAGACTAATCCCAATGACCCTGACCATGCTTGCCAATTAGTTTACATCTGTGGTGACTTCTAGCCAAGTTGAACTCGTATTACTA
>CM018896.1:11103883-11106383 GCA_009663005.1 Actinidia chinensis | reverse complement strand
AGACAACGTCTTGCCCCTAGTGTGACATGCTTCTACTTAGTGTTGATGCCCCTAATGTCAGATCTGGAAAAACTACTGCGCATGTCTATAGTGTGTGGCGAACCAACCAAGATTTCAAAACGGGAGTGGCCGAACCTCTACACATCGAGGTTGCCTACTTATCCCAAGGTGGGAATTAGGCCATTACGTAGTTCAAGTTAATGTGCACTCGGGTATTTTCATTCTCCTTTTGCCATAGGTCAACCTCACAAGTTTTCAAGACTATGCTTTCCCCCCTTCTTTTTTGTGCTCTAACTTTTGCCTAGGCTGCCCTTGCGGGTTCTCAACGATCCTCTCAAGGGTAAAACATCAACAAATGAAATAATTCGTCATACATGAAGCCCTCCCATCATTTGGTTTGAACATGCCCGTAGTCACAATGTCGGTTCTTCCACCGATCTTCAAGCAATACAGAAACGGTGAATATCCATATATTTTCCATCAACCCACGAGGAAGAAGTTTATGTCCTTAGTCATGGGGTGGATCATATCTTGGATTCTCGCTTTCTAAGCCATGTTTTTCAATCCGAAGGACTTCATTGCCTTACATGGCTAAAGGTTAAGGCTACGAAGAAAGGGTAATTAAGACTCAAAACAATTTCTGTTTTGTTTCGATGTTAGCAGTCATCATCACTCTCCATTAATTTTCCTCCTTGTCCTATCTCGGTGATTTAGAGAGACCATTTCCCTCTTTTTGCTGTCAACCGCCATCACTGGTTCTTTATCACTCGTTATTTTTTCCTTCCCCTTCTACTTTTGTCATCTTCTTCTTTTTTTCGTTTTGGCCTCTCATTTCCACATTCCTCCATTCATTTATTCACTCTCTTAATTCTATGGTTCATTTTACCTAGTGAGGGGGTATCTATAACGGTTCTTTCAAAGAAAAATCAGTAGGCCTCCAAGGGTTACAAGGATAACTTCAGTGTTTGGGGTAGAATAAATTTGTTGTGCTCAAAACTAATTATCGGATCACACCACACAAAGACAGTAAAGATTTACGTGGTTCGGCCAACGATGCCTACGTCCCGGAGAAAATCACCAATCTACTATTCGAACGAATGGATTACAACGGAGGAGACTCGACCTCTCAACTCACCGCCCTCCTCACAATCTCTCTCTGTCGTTCCTCTACATCTTACCTCACAGCAATCTGCTCTCCAGCCCACAAAAACAACTCACGTAGAAAATCTAAGCACCCTACCTCTTCCCTTTTTAGACCAGGGGAAGGTACGGTGGTGGACTTCCTACCAGAATACCTAATCATTAATCCTAATCTATCTAGGAAAACAAAAAGATAAAGACTCTCCAGGTTCTAGATAACTCGAGAGTTTCACCGTCACATGGACACTCCATATGAACTCCAATCGGGCTTGGGCTTAGCTACTGGACTTGGACTCATCCAATTGGGCTTGGACTCCTCCGATGGCTGGACCTCAACAAATTTCCCCCTCCAGCCCACTGGAGGGGATTCGATGTCTTCAAGTTGTCCTTCCTGACAGCTTCTGATCCAGCCCCTATAAGACTGCAAACCGCAATCCGAGATACCTTAGCCTCAACTCAACTTCTACTCCACTTTCCACCGAAGTGTATGCACCTTCACACCGAAGTGCCCTGCACCTTCTCACCTCGAGGTGCCCTGCCCCCCCCCCCCACTGGGTGTCCTCTATCGTGCATTGCTGTGGCGCTGTGGTCTCCCCGTGCTGTGTAGCGCGTGGGACCGTCCCTGGGCGCGGTGCTGAGACTGATCTTCTCTCACTCGCCGATGTTCATGCGGCGCGTGAGGGCACAGCGCCGTACTCTGTTTCCGACGCGGTTGGTGCTGGAGCTCGTATCGACCGAGAAACAACCTGGTGCAATCAAAAGATTTGTGAGCACTTTCCCGGACACTCCGAATTTTCGACTGGGCATCCGAATGCCTCCACCTAGGCTCTGATACCAATTGTTTGGCTCAAAACTAATTATCAGATCACACACACAAATACAATAAAGATTTACTAGGTTCGGCCAACGTGCCACGTCCACGGAGAGAAATCACAATCAACCATCTCTATTCAACAATGGATTACAACGGAGGAGACTCGACCTCTCACTCACGCCCTCGCTCACAACTCGCTTGTCTTTGCCTCCAATCTTACCTCACAGCAATCTCTCTCCCCACAACACAACGCACGTAGAAAATCTCAGCACCCTAACCCATCCCTTTTATAGACCAGGGAAGGAGGTGGTGGACTCCTACCATAAAAAAAAAAAAAAAAAAAAAAAGGAAAAGATTTCCTAATTCATTTCCTAATCTATCTAGGAAACAAAAAGAGAAGACTCCCCAGATTTCTAGATAACGCGAGAGTTTTCATCAATCAATTCACCGTCCCATTGACACTCCATATGAACTCCAATCGGGCTTGGGCTTAGCTACTTGAATTTGGATTCATCCAAGTGGGCTTTTGGACTCATCCAGATGGGC
>CM018896.1:10991383-10993883 GCA_009663005.1 Actinidia chinensis | reverse complement strand
CATTAAAAACAAAAACAATCAAATTTATGTTTATATACACCCTTTTTGTTGTAACATGATTGTATCAAATTGAATCTTGCATTATCAATTATCCAAAAACGAATCTTGCATTATCAACTCCCCAAAAGAGAATCTTGCATTATCATTTTTCTGTGGACGAAATACGCAATCAATCCATAGTCTTATATTTTTTTGGTTTGGGATAAGAATCAATCAGTAGACTTTGGGTGGCCCTTACGCGTAATAGATAAAATACGCTCTATTATTTGGGAAATTATTAGGTATTTCAGGAGTATCATGTAGCATTATTTACGTGGTTACAATTTACACATATTGTGGGTTACCCTTTATCTCTCAACTACTTAACAAATGTGAGTTATCATGTCTTATTAACAAAATTTGTAACTACGTGATTGAGAATACTACGTGTAAATGTTAGTGTCACATGGTACTCCGAGAGCATTAAATAATTACTTGTATCTTAGAAACTTCTCTCATTTTCTTTAAGTACGTCTTACACAGTTATATTATAAAAGTTCTTAAGACGATTATCTGGAATTGTCGATATATCGATGATTAGCTGATTTTAATGATTTTATTGTATCTCGAAAATGTGTTGTTTCTCAATCTAGTAACAAACTAGAGTAATTTAGACTTTAGCAATTAACGCATTAAACAAAGCATTCATTTCTAACGTGACTTAAATTCGCATATCAAATATGCCATTTTCTATTCCCCTTTTGAAGCAAATTTTCCCAATAGCTGCTAGGAAATGGGGTAAGGAAAACTGGACAAACGAACGGATTCTTGCAAGTCTCTTATGATTTTTGTTAGCAAGATTTGTGGCTAGGTTAATTACACTTTGTCCCCTTAAATTATTGACTGATTTTTCATTTGGCCCTCTAACTTCAAATTTTATGACATTGCTACCATCACACAACCAACTTCAGAACACTAACACTAACCTTAGCCTTCGCCAACACGATGCTAACTTTAACCTAATCTTCACCACTAAACCTAACCCTAATATTTACCACCAAGGCATAGGCCGTGGGTTTGATTAGGGGAGAGAGAGAGAGAGTTGTGGTTGCAGGAATCTAATGTCTGTAGTGTTTTGCAATTCCAATTGTGTTTTGTGACTATGGTCGCGTGGCTCTATTTTTGTGGCACTACTATTCCAGTAGCAACGACAGTGATGGTAGCTTGGGATATAGGTAAATTAGTCCCTCTCCCTCCCCACTATCTCTCTCTTTGAAAATGGTGCGATGGGACAATGGTGGTAGGGTTTGTTACTGGATGAGTATGGTGGTGGTGGTAGATGAGGAAGGCAGTGATGGTGGAGGGGTGGGGGCTTGATGGTGGGAATGGGTTTAGTTTAGGGGTGGGTCATGGGTCATAAGGTGTGGATATATGTCGTTGAGGCACAATCCCACGTGGCGCCACATTTAAAATTCTGTCCACATATTACACAATGGTTAAGGGTTGGGGTTCATTGCAAACTATTCCATTAAAGGTGCAATGTGACAAAATTAGTACTAGTTAGAGGGCTAAAATGGTAATTGGGTAATACTTTAAGTGGACAAAGTGTAGTTAGCCCTTTATGGATCATCTTGAGCTGAACCAAATAACCAATTGTGCTTCCAATAAAATAGAAGTGTGATGTGACCACAATATTACATTTTCAATAAATTACATGGTCCCTCAACTTATTGCAGAATGAACTTATATGGAGGCTTGAATATCTTTGGAGTTCTTTCACTTTCATGAATAATTAATCTTTTTGGATTATTTTTAGCTTTTCTTTTAATTAATTTCCTTTGTAGGCCATGCCCATGCAAGTACTTTACATAGCTGCATGTAATGTATAAACTTCATAGATGGACTGGTCTATATTATATCTGATCCATTACATTCAGTCTCTTCCAATTTATAATTGGTCACTTTCACCCATTGCCTACGCTAAAGGATGGTCCATAAAATTGTGACAACATATATTTTTTTCTTTGCACACATGATGCCAGTTGAGCTAAGTTGACAACACGTTTGTTATTTTGAACTGATTCTTCTTTGTGGGGCATTATTTGGGATTGAATAAGGAGGGTAAATTTGTTAATGTTTGTTTCTTTCAATCTTGACAAAAAAGTGGCTTCTTCATTCATTTGTTTCAATTTGTTTATTCATTTTTAAATTAAGTTACGAAATTGATTTTATTTTGTTTTTAAAGTGCGAAATTTATATTTAAGATTTTGAATCAGAAGAACTGATAATAGTATTTTGATTTTCGAGTTTGTAACTTGCGTTTATCAGTCATGTTCAATCCTCTTTTGTTATTTAGGACTTATATAGGATATTTTAATGGGTCAGGTCTTGTTTGCATATTTAGAATAAGTACAGACCATAAGAGTTAGATCTAAAAGTTATTTATTTTAGTACTAACTACTAATATTTTCAGATTATATACGTTTGTCACTTAAATGCTAAAATTAATATTATATTTCAT
>CM018896.1:10643512-10646012 GCA_009663005.1 Actinidia chinensis | reverse complement strand
TTTTAAAAAGACACACTATGTAACACACGCAATTAAATTTTATTTTAGCTACATTTACCATTTAACACGCCCTATAGTCAAAAATTTAGACATCTCATTAGGATGCTCTCGATTAGCGCTAAGAATATTTCTTTTGAATTATTTGTTTTTAGTGATTTTTTGTTATAATCTTTTTATTAAAACTTTTTATTTTTCTTATTCATCCAATTAAATGAATTAGAAAAGTGAAAGACAAATAAAAAAAACTACTAAAACCCAAAGTAAAAATTTAAATTTTTGTGTTTTTTTTAAATGATTTAACTTTTACTTGGTGCATTTGAAGTGCAGCCAAGTTCCTTCGTTCACGTCTGTTTGGGGTATTTTGACTAAGTTAGGGGAGATGGATGTGATTAGTGCCACTGTTGGGGATTTTGATTGAGCCCTTGGTATTTTAGCGGGGTTGAAGCGTTCTCTCCTAGAGGTGGGGTGGTTGGAGTCTTGTGTAAGGCGCTTGGAGAGCTTTGAGGACAGCAAGGGCTACTGTGGCTACGTTAGAGGCGGAGGAGAATGAGATCATGGGAAAGGTTAGGAAGGTGGATATGGAGAGGACTGTTGTGGAGACGCATTTCTTCAAGTTACAGATTTTGTTTCTCTTTGTTTTTTGGTAAACTCTAGTCTATGTAATGAAATTGGCAACTAAAAAGAAACTTCCACATAGGCTCCGGGGATTTCAACTCATGAAGATTTCAAGTAGACGTGATTGTTCATGGAGATTTCACATAACTAAAAAGGAGCTTTCATATAGGCTTGGGAGATTTCAACTCATCGAGATTTCAAGTAGGAGTGATTATTCGCGGAGCTTTATGCATGGGAGAAAACTTGTGATTTCAAACTCTTCTTAGGATTCCATTGCATGATTGATTTACAAAATGGAGGCTTATGAGTCCTCCTGATAAAAACAATAATAAAATGGAGCTTTTCATTGTGAAGCTCATTGGTTTACATGGAGAGCTACAAAGGCAAAAGGGGGAATGCTCTTAGGATGACAGGCCTTAAGCCATTTGGCATTGATGGGGCTGATTGGAGTGTTGGAGTCTGGTTTGGAGATTCGGTAGTAACCATTATCGTTCACTTCCTTCACAATATACAGGCATTCCCACTTGGCAGCAAATTTGGAAGCTGAGGTTCCCTCATGAGGCGGGGAGCTGCCTTCAAAACTAAGTCCCCCTCCGAGAATTGCCTTGGCTTCACTAGGGTGTCATATGCTCTGGCAATCCTCCGTTTGAGTTTGTACTCGATCTCTTATTTCATCCAAAGCTTCCAACTCGCTTGGTCCGGAGTCGTGAAGAACTTCACTCCATAATGCCATTTGAGCAGACGGAACCACAATTTATGTTGGTCAGACGGCCTCAGCACCATAGACAAGTGAGAAAGGAGTCATCCCAATGGGTCTTCTCTTGGAGGTGCGATATGCCCACAAAGCCATGGGTAGAGCATGAGCCCACTCCTTGTAATCATCCAAGGTTCTGCTTAGGATCTTGACCAGGGTCTTGTTGGTAGCCTCCGCCTGTCCATTCCCTTGGGGATAGTAGGGTGTGGACTTGTGATGAGTGATGTCGTAGGAGGCGAGAACTTGTCCAACTTGTGAAGTTGATGAACAGGGTACCATTGTCGGAAAGGATTACTTTGGGGTTGCCAAACCTGCATATGATGTCTTCATGTATGAAATTGGAGATTGCTGCTCCGGTTGCTCTTTTGAGTGGAATGGCTTCCATCCACTTTGGGTAGAGCTCTATTGCAATGACTATCCAAATGTTCCCCCATGAAGGAGGATTGACTAGACCGACAAGATCCATGGCCCAGATGTGGAAGCCCGGAGATCAACAGCAAAGAAGTGAATCATGTTGCCATGGACTTGACAAGCTTTGCATCTCTTCACATGATTCTTGGCATATGCTTCCATGGTAGGCCAATACTATCACATGCGGAGCAAGTGTTGAAAGAGCTTGGCTTCTCCTTGGTGTTCGGCTCCATGAACGTTGTCCAAGACTTGTGAAATCTCAGAGCTGGCTTGATACTTTAGTGGCTGTCCTTCAAAGCTGCTTCTAAAAAGTTTTTCGTTGTGCGAGAAGAACTTGGGAGCAGTGATGGAGCCAGGAAAAAACTTCAGGGGGGCAACCGCTGAAATTTTTTTCTGGGGGGCATTTATAATTTTGAGGGGGGCAAATTGAAATTTTTTCCTAGAACTATAGGCAAAAATTTTTTTTTTCCAAACTTGAGGGGGGCAGCTGACCCCCTTGGGCATGTGTTGGATCCACCTCTACTTGGAAGCACGCTTTTTTATCATTGACACATCCATTCGATAGGGAGGAGATACCCTCCGAGAGGAAGTCAACGTAGGGATACCTCTGGTCTGTGTAGATTCCGATGAAGTTACATTCCCCTTTGGAGGGAACTTCTTGGCACTTAGAACACTTGATTTGCAACTCTGCTGCTTTCTTGGCCATGTCAGGCCAATAAT
>CM018896.1:10621012-10623512 GCA_009663005.1 Actinidia chinensis | reverse complement strand
AAGCACTTGTTGTAATAAAAATGTCCAAATTACCCTTACTTTTTAAAGTGTTTTATACTTCTTTTATAGTTTTCTTGTTTATTTTTTTCTTCTCTTCACCAAAAAAGAATATTGTTGAGAAATAAATAATAATAATAATAATTTAAAATTTTTAAATGTTGTTGAGAAATAAATAATATTAATTTTAAAATATTTTTAAAAAATAAATAATTTATACATGGTAATTTAATAAATAATTGAACAAGACAGGGGTATAATGGTCTTTACATAGGTGCTTCCAACTAGCGTATGTCAAAAGCATCCCTTTTAGTGCTTCCAAATAGCAGCTTATTTAACCCTCAAAAAAGCTAAAATAAGCTAATAAGTGTTTTTCAGTTGTTTTACTAAATATGCAAAAATAGCTTTTTCTTAAGCTATACTAGCAAAAGCTAAAGTTCACCAAGTTCAAAAAGCTAAAGTTCAAAAGCTAAAGTTCAACTAGCAAAAGCATGTAATTTGGAATACTTCGGTACTTTGCATCAATTTTAAAATGTTATGAACCTGTCAGGCCACTTTTATTTTAGATACATATGGAATTGTTGAAAAAAATTAAAGTTTGAGTCGATTTTGACCTAATTTTTTAAGTGGATCTCGTTTATCGAAAGTATTGAATCATGTGTGAAATGAATTCTCCTCTGCAAGTAGATAACCGTATTGTATTAACCATGGTGGTTAAGCACCAGTAACGAAGCGAATTCTATCTTAAGGAGACAATGTTAAATATTGATATCGGTCCACTTCTATTAATTTTTATGTTTATTATATATTATTTATTATTTTTTCAATACGCAGTTGATAACATATTTATTTTATTATTCATTATTTATTTTTAAATTCAACAGATTCCTAAATTATTATTAACAGGAATTTGAGGTGAAATTTACATCAAAAAAGGGGGAATGAAAGAAGGCCACATCCCGTACCAAATCCGTCTTATTTTATTTATTTATTTTTAATTAAAGGATTGCCCATCTGTGGGGTATGATAAGCCCACATTTGGCATCTTCCAATCAAAGCAATGACTATTGCCAAATTTCAAAGTTTCTAAAAGGAAAAGACAAGAACGGAATTCATGTGACCGGCTTCACATGATTAACGAGGTCCTTTCTTTTGGGACGTGACCTGTTGTTAGAAATTTACAAACGAAGTGTGTTTTAAGAGGGAAAATTCGTTACTTGCTATAGTAATTCCAAGTCATCATTATATTATTATATTTACGTAATGATCTTAACTACGTTGAGGTGTTAATTTTAAAAACTAATAGTTATATAATTATATTTACTCATTATGATTCCTCCTTTCTATTTATAAATATATTATTGATTAATAGTATCACATCATCAATTTCATATTATATAACCTTGCATTATAAATTTACACATGTTTTATGACCATCAATGCGTTATGATTCTTAGGCTCCCCCACCCCACCTCACCTATGTATATACATATATAATAAGTAAATATAGTATAGTATCATGTGGCATAAAGATATAATTTCTCTCTCCTATATGACATTCTCTTATGAACTCTTCTTGTATTGGTAAGAAAGTATTGAAATCTCACTACCTCCTATTTAGTGTCTTTCAGTTCACCCTTTTGTTTAAACAGTGAACAAAAAATACAGTTATTAATTAATGTGTTGGTTGTTTGTCACGTGTTACAGTCATTTTTTTTTGCAAATAGTTCGATTTAAGTGAACAACGAACCTCTACCGATTTTGCTACATTTTTTTTATACCAATTTTTCTTAAGTACTCTAGAATTTTATAAAAAATAAAAATAGGTTTGAGACTCAAACCAACCAGAAATAAAGGCCAGTTTTTGTTGCAGTTTCTTTTAATAGTTTATCTTAAATACTCCCGATTTTTTAGAAAGTAAAAAAGGATGAGTCTCAAACCAGCTCGGAATTAAGATCGGGCGACGGTTCAACTGGCGGGTCCAATCTAGTTTTTAAACTACTGGTAACAATGTTTTTGAAATTGGATTGGTAAACAAAGTGTAGTATTGTAGTTACAAAAAAAAATTAGAAAACTATTTTTATATATATTTATTGGAAAAAAATCTTACTTTTTTACATAAAAAATCATAAAATCTGAATTCATTGTTGGTTAAGGATCTTCTATTTAATAAGCGAAGCTAAACCTATTTGTTTAACTATTTCTCGATAGTGTCGACTCTAAAAATTTTGAAAATATTTGAGAAGAAAAACAAGGGGTAAATGATATTTATAGCAACATAATTTTTACTCAATATATCTTATTTTTATAGGGGTAAAAGTACATTTGTATGGCCATGATTCATCTAAATAGAGAGATAATTATTTTTGTTTAGAAAATCTACCGTAAATGATTAAAAATGTCCCACATTAAAAATTGAAGAAGAATATATATGATTCATTTACTTTTATAAAGGATGCTATGATATATACCCTTAGGGGTCGTTTGGCTGGTGGATTAGGAG
>CM018896.1:10461012-10468512 GCA_009663005.1 Actinidia chinensis | reverse complement strand
TCTTTCTCTCTCTACTCGCACTCTCTCTCTCTCCTCTCTCTTCACAAGAAAATTTATGGTCGCTACTCGCTAGTACCCTAGTGTTCATCAGCTTTATGCTGTTGTTTGCTGATTTCCTTTATTTTATTTAATTTTATATTATTTTTTTATTTTTTAATTATATTGATTAATATGATTAATGCAGAAGAGGATTGAATGGGAGCGGATTCTTTAGACTTTTTGGAACTTGTGGGAAGAAAGCGAAAGGTGAAGAGAAAAATGTTGAAGAAAAATAGTTATTTCTTCTTTTTTCTATAATTGGGTATTCAGCCTGATTAATTCGATAATTAATTTTGTAATTGACTCTTTTAAAGCAGGAGCAAAATCCAGTATGTATTAATCCAAGAGGAATTGATAGCACGTTGATGTGAGTCAAACCCCAAACCAAATGGAATGACTTGTTTTGCAAATAAATGAAATGAAAATAAAAAAATAGAGTTTTTTCCTATTGGGTTTCACAAAAAAATGAAAAAAATGATAAGGACAAAGACAATTTAATTAAACAAATTGAAAGGAAGGAAAGAAAATAGGAAAAAATGAAAAAATATATATATATTTAATTATTTTTCCTCCCCAGATTAGTAATCAAAAAAGAGGGAATAAGAAATTATAATTTTCTTTCTTTTTCTATGTTCAAACAAAGTCGAAATAAAGAAATAGAAAATAATGGAATTATTTTTTTTCCTATCTTTGCTTGGTTTATAATTTGGAGAGATAAAAGGAGGAAGAAGATTTTTATTTTTCTTTTTAAAATTTTCTTTTACATTCTTTCCTCTTTATTTATTTTTTTTTGCTTTGTTTATTTAAACTATTTTATTAATTTTTTTTCCTATTTGAACAAAACCTTTGGGTGTGGGAAACTTCGCCGGCCCACTTCGGCATTATTTAGGACGGTCAAAAAAATCGACAAATGCGAAATCGAATTAATTCGTAGGTTTTTTATTGTAGTCCGTGGTAGTAATGGTCTAGACATGGATTAGAAAATTAAAAAATTCGTAATTCGCAGTTCGGTCCATAAATTTTTTATAAACGAATCATGGATTAACCGAACCATGACAGTAAGATTTAAAATATAATAAATAAAATATTATGATAATAATTTAAAATTATATTGTTTAAATATTATTGTACTTATAAACTCTAAATTCTACACTGCGGCTCCTCTCTTCTTTCTTTTTTGGTGGACCTAAACTGAACTCATATCTCTGTTTACTAGGTTGCTATCTTTTTTTTTTTTTTGGTGATCTGTTGCCTGGTTTTGCGCTTGATACATTATTTTTGTTGATTTGGACTGAAATCATTGCAGATTTATTGTCGTAAAAGGTCCATGAGGCCATCTACAGCCGTCAAAGTTTAAATAGTTTATGGTATTTCAATATGTGCTTTCTGCTACTTGTTTCTTTTTTGATTGGCTATTACAATTTGTTATGGTGCTCCCATGAAATTTTTATTTTAATTTCGTGAAATGTAACAATCCGTGAATTAACCGTGATCCAAACCGTGAAATTTTTGATTTTTTTTAGAACAGAACCTTAGATTTTTTGTTTGCACACGGATTATATTTTATTGAATCGTAAATTTTTGATTCGGTCCTTAGATTCATACTAATCCGGATCAATCCGCACCGTTGACACCCCTAATTTGTTTATGTAATATGAATCATTCATTCATTTGATATAACTTATTGAATAGATTATTTATTCAAAAAAATAAATATATTAATCAAATATCCATAACCACGTGATCAAATCTCAATTTTTGATTATCTATCTCATTACAAACGTTGTGATATTATTTAAAATAAATGTAATCCGACTATGTAACTATTGGTGTTATATCAATCTAATTTTTTATATTAATAATGTAATCAGTAAAATCCTTTAAAATTAATGGTTCCTACAACGTGGATACCGGCTCGCAACATTGGTATTTAAGCTCAAAATCCAAAATCATCCGTCTTGTAGGCACATGTATTTATCATTCATGTAAAAAATCAAAACTTGTAATATTTATATGATTTAAATGCATTTTAAAAAAAAAACTTAAATCATTGATGTGGAACATGGTGGTGGGCTTCATGGAAATAGTAGTGAAGCTTCCTCACTATTTAGGACAAAAAGATGTTATTCATTTTGCAAAAAATGTATATCTATAATTATTATTCTTTTTTTTTTGCTGCCCTGAAATGTTCACATAAGCATTTTTTGAAATTCGATTGGATTAATATTTTGAATATTAGACAGCCAAACTCAAAAAATTAAGGCTCGTTTTGCAACTAAGTAGAACATAAAAAATATTATTTATTATATTTTTTAAATTTCTCATAGGCTTCAATTAATTCGTCAAAGCTCATTAAGCAAGTACATCGTTTTACACCCATAGATCGAGCCATTTTGTGCATGGTAAGAAATCTTATTGCCACGTTGAAACGGTGTGGGTATTATTGTAAGATTAAGTTAAGGCTAACAATTGTATTCGTATTTTGTCTCCATTGCACATGTTAGGAACCAGTTTAAAGTTATCTTGAGCTCGTAATCTAGCAAATTCTTTGTGCTACGCCCATTCATATAAAACCTATATATAATAAAAATGATAGAGTAGGTTACGAGTAGGGCTAGGAGTGTATTAACAAAATTAAATTGAGTCTCAATTTTAATTATATCGACATGTTTATACACAAATTGTAAATCCTGCAAGCAAAATGTTCAAGGAGGGGGATAGGGGGTGATAAATTTTAAACCTCATCACCCAATGTGGCAACTAGCTTGTTTTATTTTGAATTTATACTTTTTATATAAATCCATGGGATTCTAGTTTTCTTGCTTTGATTGCCAATTAAGTGTGCCATCGAATAATGGCATGACAATTGGGGGTTGCTATCCGAATGCCGGCTGGTTGGGACAAAGACAAGGACTTACCTGGCTAGTTTGGCCTAGTTTTTTTAAACATCTTTTTTAGTATTTTTAGTTGTTTCACTTTTTTATATTATTGATTTTGTAGAATTTTTGGGTGCATCTCTACGAGAGAAGAAGAGAAATATAAAAAAATATAAAGATTTGGGGGAAAAAAATCACTAAAAATATAAAAAATAACTAATTATCGTGTAAAATTATTTTTTTTTTCTTTTTAGTATTATTGTTAAAATTTTAAAAAAACTATTTTACCCACTCCTCTTATAAAGAGAATCGTGTTATAAAATCACTCACGAAAAACTGAAAAGTCAAAGCTACTAAAAAAAATCTAAACAAGGACAACTAGGTCCAGGGCAAATATTGATCTGTTTCAAAGTAATAGATATCAGTATATTTTAAAAATTATAAGAGAGGTAAAGTACTTATCAAACATATAAACGAGATCAATGAACTTATCCTCAATAAAAACCTGGGTCCAAATAGACCACCCATGGCTGACAAAACATTACTCTAAAAAACGAAAAGAAGGAAAATTACCAAACAGAAACTCTAATTAAAGAAATTAAATTCTAAATTTTTTTACCCCGTCACAATTCAAATCTCTCATTAGTTTATATTTACATAGCTTGACATGACAACTGTCTCTGAAAGTGATGAAAAAAATGACGTTGCAGGAACTTAGAAACCCTTTTAAGAGCCTTTAATTCCTATAATTATTGACTCTTATTAAGCAAAGTTAGAGAAAGAAATAACGAAATTTGGTGAGAAAAAAGTTGAAATTTGAAAGTTAAAAAAAAAATATGAACCATCGGTAAGTGTTATAATGCTGTGCTTTGGTGAGATATTTGTTGCCATCAGTTTCATAAATAGATGTTGACGAAATTTTTGAATTGTGAAGGATTTAAAAAAATTTTATTATTCAAATTAAAATATAAATTTAATTTTTTACCTAAGTCAAATGCTGGGGTTGTTTTCATAATTTTCCCCAAAAAAATCTTGACAACAAATTGGGCGCGGCTTTTACTCCTCACTGTCATTGAAATGTCACCACCCAAATTTTGTCGTGTGTATAAAGTAGCACATCATAATAATTGGCACAAGTGGCAAATACTACCGAGGTAATATAAAATATCTTAGTTTTTGAATTTTCAAATTATCTTATATCATATACAGTTAAAATTTATTTGAATTAATTTAATGGCTGAAATTTTACTTGAGACTAATTTTTTCTTACTTAAAAATATCAATTCCTTATTATGTGTGTGGGGGTCTACATAAGTTTGATTTAATGAACAAAAAACTCTATAAAAGTGAGCACTGTTTTATCTTTTAAAATATTTTTTTCGTTGGGACCACAAAAAATTAAATACACTCATTTTTTTCTTTTTCTTTCAAACTAGTACCACGTTTTTAAA
The DNA here is from genome assembly GCA_009663005.1 of Actinidia chinensis. Lineage (NCBI taxonomy): Eukaryota > Viridiplantae > Streptophyta > Magnoliopsida > Ericales > Actinidiaceae > Actinidia > Actinidia chinensis. The sequence goes on along the minus strand of CM018896.1, from coordinate 10,464,146 downwards.
ATTATTATAATTTCTAATTGTCTCCATTTTTATAGCAACTGTATCTCTTCGTATATGCATGCCAAGGTATACGATTTAATATTTATATTCTTATTGTTTTTAAAATTATAAAACTTTACGAGTAGGCCAAGCTATAAGATATTTTTTAAGTGGTCGTGCCGTGCGCACGGGATACAGTGCCACCTAGTAATGCGTGGAGTCTCAGATGAAGTTATTGGGTGGATGTGGCCTACCACATGGTAGTAACCAGTCCAATAATATAAGGGATGAGAATACTTTATGCTTTCATCACCGTGCTAATAGTCCAATTAATTTAATTTCGTCTGGTCAAGGGTGGAAGTGGTTAAAACCTTAAAAATTGTGGTCCTCCCCCCCCAAACGATAGGGACTTGACCCAAAAAATCAAAGGTAATGGGTCAAACGAAAAGAAAGTGATCGGCCATTTGGAAAAGGGATCAAGCATTTGAGTCAGCCCAGCCAAGTGTGGGCCCTTAAATACAGGTCCACACCAGAAAAAGAAAGGAAATAATTTTGATGCGAAGCAAATTTAGTCCAGACAATGATATAGCCTATGGTTTTATTCTTATGCTTTATTTTGCGGGTAAATTACAGACACTACCCCAAGATTTTAAACCAAATACAATTGAATCCTCCCGTTATGAGAAAAGTACATCGCGCCCCCCCGTAAACCAAAAAACCTCCCCGGCGAACGTTGTCTGTTAGGGCTGTGACAGAATATTCTGAAATCATATAAAAGTAACTTACATTGGACAAAAAATTCAATAAAATAAAAACATATGACAATATTTGTAAATGTTGATCATATCTGAGAATCCTCCCTCTATTCACCCTCCTTTGGGAGTTTTTCTCTCTCCCCTCCCCCCAAAACAGCATCACCATTTCCTTTCCTCTACATTAGTAGGATTAGAAAACCAAGATTACAGTTCAAAAAAAAAAATATTTATAAAAAAAATATTGCGACTGTTCTCAATATATTTTTTAAAAAACTATTATATTTTTTACAAAAAAAACATTTATTTATTTTTAATAAATAAATTTTTAGTAATTACAGTTTTAGTCCCCAAACAGTTGTGTCTGTTCAGATGAGTCCCCGAATAGTTGCGACTGTTCGCCCAAACTATCGCGTCTTTTTCTTTTGTCCCTGTTTGTTTGAATTTTAAACGAATAGATCCCTGATGAGTTGCCTTCCTTCTGAAAAGTTGCACCTCTTCCAACAGTCACTTATTTTCCTATATATATACCAGATCCTCCAGCCAGTTTAAGACACGGAATTTTCTATTAGTCTGAACAAGTGATTGCAAAAATCTCTAGTGTTCATTACTTTTCATTATAAGAGGAGAGTTAAATTACATAAATTTGGTTTGCCAGACTTGAAGTTCGAGATGCTTTAATTAAGTAGATCGTTGGATCCTAGGAGCTATACGCCGATCAATCGTAGCAACGAAGCGAGGGCAATTTGGGCTAAGAAGATTATGTTCAAACACAAGCCATCGATAACTCATTGTTTTGAGATTATACTTCTGTTTAATGGTACATTAAAATTTGATTTCATGACAGAATGATTAATTTTTTACGACTTAACAGATTTTTCTACAATGCTACATGACAAGGAATCCAAGAAGACCAAATGGAGAATGGTATCTTTGACGCACATGTTTAACTTTGGTTCTATTGCGGAACTCGGGCGACCGGAAAGAGGCCAGTGGTTTTGCGAGCCATAGATGATCGTGGAAGAGAGAGGGGGGGAATATTTGTGATTTGGTTTTAGTAGAAGTTTTTTATTTGGCAATGATATATAAAAATATTAAAAACAAACTCTTTTGAATTCAAAAATTATATTTCACTATCTCTGGTTGCAATAAATTTAAATTAAATCCAACGATAAGCTGTACCTGAAGATTATTTCTCCCTCAGACTATACACCTTCATCTTTTAAAATGTGGGTCACACATAAGCATGATCGATGACCAAATGTTTTTTAAGTTGGGATATGTTTTGCATATTGAATTATTTTTTAGTGGGATCAACAAAAAAATAAATTAAAAACCAAAGTTCTTCTACATCATTTCTCCCAAATTAAAAACACTTCCAAAATATTATACTTCCTAATTTGTTCTCATTTGTAGTAATGTATCTTTTCGTATATGCATGACAATGTATCTGTGATCTAATTTTTAATATTATTCTAAATTTTTTAAGTTGTAAAACTTAAGAGTATGCTTAAAAAGTTAATTTTTTTTTCCAGTAGTGCCAGTGGGTATGGAAAATTACTAGTATATCTATAATATATAATATAAGGCAAAAATATTTAAAATTTTTCAAACTATTTTTTACTATCTACAATTAAAATCTATTTGAGTTAATTCAACAATTGAGATTTCACCTTAAACTATTTTTTTCTCAAAAAAAATATACGTATTCTTTTTTTAAAATTTGTGGGGTCTCCATAGGTATAATCCAATGATTAAAAAAATCTCTAAAGTCTGACATATTGGGACCCATGACTATGTTTATAGGGATCCCACAAAAAAAATAAAACACCTTACTTCTCTTATGTCAGCAAAACTAGCAACACTTTTTATAAATTATTAAATTTAATTTATTCTCCATTTTATAGCAATATATATCTTTGTATATGCATGGCCAAATGTATTTTTATCTGACTATTTATATTTTATATTTTTTGGTTGTAAAAACTCTAATGAGTACGTCTAGATGTGGATTTTTTTTGCGGTAGTCCATAGACCGAACAATTACTACTAATATATATATCTATATTAATATATAGTATATATATATATCGTAGTTCCATCATTCATTTTGAAATAGTATTATTAATCGTATTGCATTGGGTATATACTTACGATGATTGATTTTGCTATATTACTATCACATTCATCTAAACCAAACTAATTTTCTTTAACACCTAATTTTATCATCTATACATTTTTTTGACAACCGCACTCGACCTCTTAACCTTCTATATCGAGTTCCTCGTTTGGGGGGTTACAAAAGAGAGTAAATAGATAAATTCTGACTAATGTTTAAATTACAAAACTAGATAAGAAAGGAAATTATCAGTACTCTTGGAATCCCATGTAATCAATATGACG
>CM018896.1:10366012-10368512 GCA_009663005.1 Actinidia chinensis | reverse complement strand
AGCAAAGTTCCAATTTGACTGTGTTACCATTGAGCGGTATTCTAGAATTTTCGTATGAATTTTAAAAGCGCCAAATGATGTGATCTTTTGTGGTCCTTTATTCAACTAACCCCCATGATTTGGACTCATGTTACCGAAAACGCATCTTTGAATGATTATTTGCGAAAATTTTGGGTGTTTATAAAATCATTTGTTTGGATGCATTGCCACCGCATAACTGAGAAGTAGGAATAAGACTTGATTCATCAAATATACACTGCAGTGGAGAGAAAGAACAATGAGTGCCGTTATTGTTCTCTCTTATTGTGGAAATAATAGTCAATCATTTTGAGAGAGATTTAAATCTTAAAAAACATTAAGTTCCTTGGAAAATCTAATTCTCAACTGGGATTTTCACTCACTCGGCATGCCGGTGCTCCTCTCTTCGGAGAGCAGCTTGTCCCCGAAGTGGAGAGAGCTGCTTATTAGTAACCTTCTGCCTTCCTCCCACAACTTCTCAAACCTGCCATTCTCCAATTTCACCCTTGACAATTGGCATCTTTCAACAGCTCATTCCCAATCTGCACAAGCCTATTCCAATTCTCCTTGGTTGCTATATAAAGAGGACGCTGGTTCTCCGGTTAAAGTGTCATCTGCCTCACACCCACCCCCCAACGAAATGCTTTTTTAGCATAAGCATCTTCACTAATTTTTTTGTCAGATATTTTTTTCCAAATTAGATAAAAAAATTTACAATTTTAATGCTTAGTCAAGATGAACTAAAAAAGTATAAATTATTTACAAACGGTGAAAAAAGTTCACTACAAGAATAAAAAATTGGGATATCAAAGTAGCTAAAGATAAGAAACAGAAATAGAAAAAAAAATGTGCACATACTTGTAACTGAATCCGATGTAGTTTTCTCGTTTATGAGGATCGGAAGAGAGTGGAAACGTGAAATATCAACCATATCGGAGATATGCATCGCCCATAAATGTCAAGCATGGCCATGGCGCAATTGTTGTATACCCAAATGAGCAGACCCCATTCGAGGGCTGCCGGGGCACTATATTGCTCTGCTTGCTTTGGAATCCTTGCCCAGGGAAGGACCAACATATGCTACTCTCCATCGGTTTATGTCGACACAACTCGAATTTTCCCATCAACAGTTCTTTGGAAAGGTGGGGTTATGGCCATTCGAAGTCTGAAAAATGCATTACCATGGGGATTAACTAGTCACCTTGATAATGGTGCAAAGAGATCTGGTTTCTAGCATTCAGGATTTGAAGGAAAAAGCATGAGGCTGCGTAGCAAGGGATATTCGTCTTCAAATATAATCTGTCTCCCGTACCATATACTTTTATAGCCAAAACAATGGTACGGAAACTTGAACAACACGACATCAGACCAAGAAAGTGCAGCTTGTAAGCAGTGGAGAATAGGGACGAAGAGTTTAGGGAGAACCAATCTGACCGAGGCTATTGCCATGAAAGGGAATTAACATTTGTAGAATGATCTGTTTGGCAGAAAAACATGAAACACAGAGATGGAGCAAACTAATTCCACAAAAACGCAGATCACTCACGGGTATTTGCAGCTAACCCCTCGTCGATGAGATATAACTACGCATTTTTCCATTGGCATCCTTAGTCTCAAAGTAATGCGCCGGAAGAAATGTGGGAGCTGCAGAAGTGCCGAGGCAGATATCCGATAATAGAGCATTCTTGGAGACATCTACATTTGCCTGTCTCACACATTTAAGATTTTTTTTTTTTCCAATTAAACTGTACGCCTTCACATTTGTATCTTGAAAGTTCAAAAAATGTACTAAATCAATTGGTTATTACGTACATCATCGGTGGAGAAGATTATTGGTTGAAGTCGCGCTTGATGTCGAAAGTTTGGATGACACATCTGTTGGGTTTGCCTTTAGGGTGAGGTTTCCAATAAATTCCTTTACCATTGTCTGAGGTACTTTCCCATCGTAATAACTTTGGCCCGTGATCGTACGCAAACAAGCCATCCACCGCACCGATGAAGTTGTTCCGGCTAATCAAAACACACCCATTACTAATTCATACATCAAAAACACCAACTACAACAAATCTTATCCTTTTTTTCCACCCATTCTTTGTGTTTTGCGTTGTGTATATACAAGAAAATGGAAATCAGGCGTATGGCTCAATACAAGTTTCGGTCACCTGCTTTGTGGGAGATCTTGGTCATGCTCCATGTAGAAGTTGTTGATGTCTCTGGCGCGACATAGGGCGATTGTTTCTTGTTGGAGCTGCTAGCATGGTGGTGACGAGCCCACCGGTGGCTAGTCCCAGTCTATCCCTCGAATAGTCCTGCAATTCTTGCACGGCTTAACCATCTAGTTCCTACCAAACATCTATGATTTTACAAAACCTAATACGATACAAAGACTGACAAACAAAGAAGTTCACAAAAAATGGAAAAAAACAACAAGAAAGTTGATGAATTGTCTTGAAGCTTTGATTCAAGAACCCAGAAGTTTCCC
>CM018896.1:10321012-10323512 GCA_009663005.1 Actinidia chinensis | reverse complement strand
CCTACACGACTCTCGATTTTTTTTAAAGGGTATTGATTGACAATTGTATGTAATTTCTATTTCTGAAAAACTAATAAAGAAAAAAAGTGGAATTAACTCAAATGAATGGAGCAATGCTTGGTCAGCCTTGATTGAAAAGTCATTTTTTACATCTCACTCCTATTTGATTTCAACCTTGTTGCAATGATACACACGTCGTTTTGCACACTTCAGGACCACTTCACCCTAACCCCACTTCATAAGATCCGAGTCCGACTAATTAGTTAAGTTGTTTCTATTTATTAAAATACTTGAAAACTCGTGGAGTATTTGACAAGATCAACTCAAATGAATGGAGCATGCTTGGGCAGCTTGATGAAAAGTCATTTCTTAATCTCACTCCTATTGATTTCAACCTTGTGCAATGATAAACACGTCGGTTTGCACACTTCAGGACCACTCACCCTAACCCCATTCTAGATCCGAGTCCGACTAATTAGTAAGTTGTTTCTATTTATTAAAATACTTGAAAACTCGTGGAGTATTTGACAAGATCAACTCAAATGAATGGAGAAATGCTTGGCCAGCCTTGATTGAAACGTCATTTCTTACATCTCACTCGTATTTGATTTCAACCTTGTTGCATGTGACACACATGCCATGCCGTTTGTATCACTTTAAATAGGGTGATGTTGACTTAATTTTTTTAGCCTTGACTTTTTAAGTGTCACGATTTTATACTCCATCTAGGATTTGATTTTCGATTTCGTCAAATTTAGTATGCCCTCAGCCATCCTCAAAACGTTTTGTCTTCATACCAAATTAAATTGTAGGAAAAAAAAAATTAGGAAAAAGGGGTATAGTATTGTTTGTACTGTTCTTCTTTTTTCTTTTTCATATTTCATAAGGACATCGTCGGTATATACCGTATCATACTAAATAAAAAATTGTATACTTACCTTTGCGCAATATCGCTCAAAATACCGGCATGTACTGCTCCATACTGACATAATCTAATAGCCAAAACGGTAGGCTAGCGGGTACCGATATGAAATGTACATAGTTAATGTAAAAAGGCAAATGTAAAGGGTGTTCATGGTTCATATTGGAGCAATTTTTAGAAAAATCACAAGCCAAATCACCCCTAATTGTTTAAAAGAATTTCAAACCAAAGTTGAACCAATGGAATTAAACTAGAACAAATCATATAATTATGCGATTTGGTCCGATTCAGTTCCACAATTTAACAAAGGCAACAACTAACAAAGTTGTAATGTATATACTCAATCTAACTTTTAATATTTGTTATCTAAAGCATAATTATATAAATATTATTTTTATATAATTAACATTCCATAAGATGTGATGCATCTGTATCATTACTCACGTGCATTGATATTTATGGGTTCATATTTACTAATTTATTTACGAATCAAAATTTTAAAAGTTAGGTTAAAGAAAAAAGGTAATTAACTAGGGGTCCTAAATTTTAAAGTTTCTATGTGATACATACTAGTAATAAATAAATGTTTGACATAGGTCATTTTTATTAGTTAATAGACAAGATTAACCTTATTAATTATATTTATATAGAGAAATAATATACGCATATTGATTACATTCCTTATTTAGGTGACTCTATGATATATGCTTTCTATATACAATTTTCATTGTTTATTAATTAGATTGAGGGAGAGAGAGAGAGAGTACAATTACTTGCAGGCTGATTGTAGTTTCATTGGAGTCTTTTTTTTTGAAAGTTACAAATGATATATTTATCATATATATAATTAAGTATGAAGCACTATTTTAACGAATGCAAGCATGTGTTACGTTTAGATGGTGTACGCAAATCATAATTTTATCACAGTAAATTAGTTTTGGTTTATCAGATGATAAAATTATCATATGATAAACTTAGATGGTATACATAGATATACATATCATATGCAAAACCTTTCATATGATAAATTTAGATGGTGTACACGATTGATAAAATTACTATTATTTTTAATTTAATTATAATTTTACTATAAATTTAGATTCTGAAATAATTATGAGAAAATTATCGTAACCAAAATACATTTAGTTCAACCCCTAGGATACTGAAATGGTTATGATATTTTTGTTATAACTTTAACATGATCGCGTAAAATACTACAAATAGTGTAACATGACTATAATAATTTTTTATAATAGAAGGAGAGCATAGAAAAGTGAGCATAGAAAAGTGAACCCGAGATACTAAAATGGTTATGATATTTTTTTCATAACTTTGGGCCCTGTTTGATAACCCGCGTGGGTGGGGAGATTGGACTAACAGTCCGGTGGAGCCCATTACTTTGGTGTTTAGTTTGACCATTTATCATCGGACTAATAGTTCGGGCGGACTAGTAATATTCCCCAAATGGTGGATTGTTACTACCACCCGCTGGAGGACATGGTATTAACAATACCATCCATTCCATGGCCTCAAAATGACAAAAATACTCTTGATATTTGTATATGGTGTAATTAAATG
>CM018896.1:10133512-10136012 GCA_009663005.1 Actinidia chinensis | reverse complement strand
GCATTTGCTCTGCTAGTAGTTGGTAAAAGATGTGATTTAGAACGTGACAGACATTTTGGTTCATTTTTTTACAATAGTTTTCACAAAATTTATATGGTTAATGCTTTTGGAAATTTATTTTTTGGGAATTTTTAAAATAAAGAATGTATTTTTAAAAGAATTATTTTCAAATTCTCAGAAATTATTTTCTTTAGAAAATGAATAATATGTGAAAATAATGAATGGTTTTATTCTAAAAACAATTTCTGAAAATGAATTCTGCAAAATTAATTCTAAAACCAAACAAACGTTGGCAAAAGATCTTTTTCGGTTCGTGTTTGGAGCGGCCTGAATTGAGAAAAAGTTGGTTTAAGCTGTGTGTTGTGCCCACGGCACTGCAAAACACCGTGATTTGCTTGGACTAGGGGTTAGGGGTCAGCCTTGTGCTTAGTAAGGCAAAAGCGGCGTTCGGGTGTATTAACAACAAATTAAACCAATATAATCGATTTACTTCAAAGCGTTTGGTTGAGGGGAGGAGAAAGTAACTTAGGGACTTGTCCTCTAAGATTGTAAGATCGAATTTCATGATGGCCAAATTTTTCAAACTTGGGTCCACTGAAAGTTTGCTCGGCCTTTAATTTCAAGGTGTCAGGACCAGTCGAGGTGTGCACAAGTTGAACTCGATAAGTGATTATTAAATAAAAAAAACAATCTAACTAAATACATCGGAACAAAGTGATTGGTATTAATCAGGTTTTCTATTTGATAAAGTCTAAATCGGTTTGGTCCTTAATTTTATTTATATCTGAATCGTGGACATTCTTATTTTTAATGGATAACATTCTAATGAATTTGGATGGAGGAACATATTGAATTTTACTGAAAATTATAGAATTTTAATTGTTCAAATTAAAACTACAGATACCAAAGTGAAACTTAGCCTAAACTATATGGGCCATGTGCCCCTTAAAAACGTTCACATACTGGGCACGTGATCATTTACCATTATAAAAACTTACGATGTGGAACACAAGGTTAATATTGCAACTCGCTATAAACTATAGGTCAATTCTGTACAAATTGAACTATAATGACTAAAGTGAAACTCAAATTGGTAAAAGTGAAATTAATGCTTTTATATTTTTTTGGCTGACAAAAGGAATTTAATAATGTAAAATTTTAAATTGATCATATTACAATTTTAGATTTACAAGTTTCTATGTGATGCATTTTACCATAAGTATTTGTTTGGTATAGGTAACTTTTATTGTCTAATGTACAAATCTAATCATAATAATTACGTTTACATATGCGTGTGTCTGTCTGTCTATCTATCTATATTATCGAGTTTGGGGTAGGTGGGGAGATCGAAATTAACATTAAATGTGATAGTAAAAAAAATATAATTAAATTAAATCTTGATAAACATTTGACTCTGATCGAGCTCAATGGTTTGGTTTGGTTTGGCTGGACCCGAAAACCGAACCAACCCGACCTCATTGGGTCGGGTTGGTTCGGTTCTACCATACTCATGGTTTGGTTCTGGATCTAAAAATTGTAGACCTATAGACTTCGGTTCGGTTCTCAGGTCGATACTATTTTTGGATCGAGACCCGACCCACAAGAGAACCAAAGTCTAGACTGATCATATAGTCATATAATGCACTCATTGGAGACGTTTATGTGTTGAATGTTGGTTTGTATTTTTTTATACAATGTGTTATTGTGTAAGGGTGATATTTATTTTTTAGTGTCATCTTACTTTTTTTTTCAAAATTTTAAATAAATCGACAGACCCGACCCGACTCGGCCCAAACCGATAGATATAGACCCGAGAATCAAATCGAATAGATCTCACTCGGGTTAGTTCGGTTCCTTTGGATGATCGAATCGATTTTGGGTCCAAAAATAGAGAACCAATTACAATCGAGTCAGTTTTGAATCTATTACAGACCTGACCCGACCCAACCCAACCCATGCACAATCCTAACCGCCATCACCGCAGCAATGCTGTCACTCCAACCCACAATCATTGAAATGTTCTCCAACCATATTTTAGAATCTTCTGGACTACTTCAAAAAAATTTAAGATTTTCAAGGCTCTCCCATGGAAATATGAGTGTAGACTCTCAACAGTATTAATTAGTAATGTATTTGCTTTCTCTCTCTCATGAAGGGATCAATTTAAAGATTTTGTTTTCTTGCCAAAATGACGTAGTCTTAATTATTAAAGCGAATTCAAATAAGAGATTAAATTTAAAGAAATATAGTTTTAAATAAAATTTGATCAAAATAACTTAAGGGGTAAGCATGGTGTTTACCTTTTAAGGACAATATTCATTACCACGTATAATCTTTCCTTTTTAAATTTGATTTTTCTACTTTAGAGAGTTTTTCTCCTTTGGATTAGATACCCATTGATAGATATTTGATTTTCCAAAATTTGAATTGCTACCATGAAGAATATAATGATATTTTTTTAGGTAATTAAATTTTCCATACATATGAGTCTCTTTTTCTT
>CM018896.1:10001012-10008512 GCA_009663005.1 Actinidia chinensis | reverse complement strand
TCAAGGCCAGAGATTCAAGTGAAGGAATTCATCGCAAGAAAAAAAACTCTTCTTCTACCGAATCGAAGAAGACTGTTCAACTCGAGATCAAGTTGTCAAGCTATCGAGTCAACACAATTAAGTTTGTTGTCATCTTTGCAAGATTAAATAAGATTGCAGTGTTCGATTCGAGAACGAGCTTTCAAGGTCTCGAGTCAAAAGTCAAAATTCAAAAAGAGAAGAATAAGAAGATTATTCTTTTGTATACGAAAAGTACAAGAGATTGTACTCATTTTATTTCAAACTAATAAAGTATCAATTTTGTCACTTTATATTTTTCTATTTTTATTTTCAAATATGATATTTGTGTGTACAAATTTTAGCACCCTCAGTGGAACAATCTTTGACTCTTATCTCTTCTTTCGTAGTTCACGTCCCAAGTTCACGAAGATTTCAGACATGTTGAGGGCAAAGAAAAGTGTTACCTTTATGTCATCAATCAAGCAAATCATCGTCTCAAACATGCTGGGTGATAAGGGATATATTTAGTCCTACCCAAATAGCTGTTTCAAAAGAAAAGATGGGCTCATCCCAAGATGATCATGTCGCCCTACTTCGTCATGTGATCGTTACTTAATTGTCCATCGCCAATAGTCTTCTAGACTGATATACATGCAACCTCCAACTGACTCTTTTTGGACATGATCTCCGTCAATTACTCTACGGTCTTCTCCCATGATTATCCTATAATCGGGCCACAATCTTCCCTTTTCGTTGAGAAATTCTCTACCTATAAAAACTGCTCTCCTATCTCAAGAAAAAGTAAGTTTAATTGTACATTTGTCTAGAGTATTCCGCATTCAAAATTATGCATTCTCTCTTAAATATCTAATCACCACGTCAAAAGAGTTTTGAGCGCTTCACCCCGATCAATAATATTTGCTTCTTTGCGCAGACGCCAATTTTTTAACAATTGTGATTGTTGGTTGTTCTCATCGGATTTTTACCTCAACATTGGGAACCAATGTTATCGATTAAGTTGTAATTCCCAATTATGTATAACCAATCGTTATATTTAACGATTAAGGATCCGGTCTAACCCGGAGTTTTTTTATATTTAATGATTTTTTTTACTGTTCAATTTAAATTTTATATTTTTAAATTTTTTTGAGGCGAAAGCAATCGTGTACACGAAGCCAACAATGGAATTGTACACGTGGTGGTGTCTTACCCAGTGAAGGACTTCCATGGCTTTTAGTCCAAGTGTAAACGGAGCTTTCAGAATTGGGTCAATTACTTTAGATTGTGGAAGGAGACACGTGGCTCATGAGAACACGACTTCAAGCCGACGTGTCATCGTGGCTTCACCGGACATCGCCAGCGCATTCTTTGAGTGGCATATATTGTTATTTTGCTGGAACTTGAATTTCAAGAAGATTAACTCTATGAAACTCAGAAACTTGTAGAAGATTGTCTCTCACAGAAATAAGATTCCTAGAATCTACTTTGGAAGACCTTTTTATTTCCTGATATTATGATAATTGTAAGGGTTTAAAATATATAACTATGGATTTTGACATTGCTAGAACGGGTACCGACATTAAGTTATGTATAACAGAGACATCCCAAGCGGTTTTTTTGATCACAAGATCGTAGGAAGATTGTCGGAAATAAGAAAAGTGATGTAGGAATCACGGGGCAGCCGACGACGGAATTGCGTTATTGGTCGGTAGTCTTCATGGAATCGGTGTCGAGAGGATCATAACTCATCGCCTTTCGGCCATGAGCCCCGCCGGTTTTCGGGGAAATTCCATCGTTTTGCGCACCAAAAGGGCAATTTTGCCGTTTTTAGTAATTCTTGTTTTAGGCTATACTTTGACTGGTTAAAAGTGCCAAATTAATTCCCGGTTGTTGGGAAATTTGTGCCTAAGTGAGTAGTAGGCTGATTTAGTTATTAACGCAAATTTTTTTCTTTCGAGTAATTTTCCCCTAATATTTGTTTGATTTTTCTTGGCCTAAGTTCCGTGATAACAAAATTAGGGTTTCTAGTTATTATTTAAGCATCTTGTAGCCTTCGGGCAAATCAGTTTTTGACATTAATTAAAATTCAGAGTAGTTTCTCTTCTTATTTTCTTGTGGATTCACGGAAACCCAGTGAATTCTATTTTTATATTGTTCTAGAGATAGACGTGTTCTGCTTAGCCGTTCTCTTTGAATGCCGCCTGCGTCAGTTGGTATCAGATCCTTGTCTTTACCCCTGGTTCTGATGGTAATACGGCAAGAAGGTAGCATCAATGAGGAAGCACGGAGAAACCATCAACCCTGGGTGAGTTCCGTCAATTTGCCACAAGAGACTCCCAGGAAATCTTGCGCGATTTGCACAATCACTCGCTGCCTTTTGCCTAGAGAGCCCTATCATGGTATCGGTGGACTACACCAGGAGCGCCAAGAGCGTGATCACCGTGGCTATGATCGCGGTCCGGTTCATCCTACTAGGCCCCCAGTCTTGAGGATTAGGCAGTGAAGATGAAAGCGCTATGCCCATGAAGTTTTTTGGTGGTGGGCTTGGTCCAAGGAGGTCTGGTCAAGGGGTCGTGGCAAGGGAATCATGATCAAGGAGGTCGTATGTTTGGAAACTTTGAACCAGAGACATCGTATGAATGGATCCCCGTCTTTCAACGGTAACCTTCAGATCGAAGGATTGTCTAGATGGATTATCGAGGTTGAACGGTTCTTGAGTATATGGAGATCCCAGAAGAAAAGCAAGTCAAACTAGTGGCATACAAATTAAAGGGGGGAGCATCAGCAATGGTGACACTTTCACAAAGTCGCGCCCGTCAGAGGAAGGCCCCGAATACGTCCGTGGAGAAGGATGAGGAGTTTGATGGAAGAGCGATTTCTACACCAGATTATCAACAAGAGTTGTTCAAGCAATATCAGTAGTGTACTGGTCAGGGGGTCGAACCAAGTGAGGCCTCTACGGAGAATTTTAAACAGACTGTTCTGCACGCCACAATCTGCCGGACATCGAGGTCAGTGCAGATTGCCAGATTTGTGAATGGGCTGAGAGTAGCGATTCGAGATCAGGTCCCTTACAAACTCTTATTCCCTAATGAAGGCGGTGACGTTAGCCAGGAAAAAGTTGAATCCCAACAGAATCGACATACACAAGATCCCAGTTTTCTAATAGGGGAAAACGCAGTACCTTCTCCGCAGTCCCAATCTTTGACAACAGTGGGAGGTCAGACGAAGGTAGTAACAACAGGATCAACTACACGTCAAGGGGGTAACCCTAATCCATACGCCAAGGCCTCGGAGATAATGCTACAGATGTGTTGTGAACCTTGACATCGCTCGAATCGTGCAAAGTAGGTCAACGTGAACCTGTGGAGGCAGTACCATAGGAGGAGGGATGGTGGAGATGACATGGGTGATGTCGACCCTTATTCTTATTACCCTAATGATTTTCAAATGAACTAAGAGGGTGAGTTACCTGGGAATCTCTGTGATCCAAGTGGTCTGCTGACACCTAAGAGAGTGGATTCTAGCCAGCGCCCAAGATCTTTCGAGGGCAGTGTACCATCAACAATCGGGTCCTGTATCTCATCATTGATAGCGGGAAGTGGGAGAACAAGCCTCGAAGAGTTGGTTACAGAAAGTTGTGGGGGTCTGAAAACAGAGAAGGCACCCGGACCCTACACGATTGGCTGGATTAAGAAAGGGAGTGTAGTTAAGGTAACTGATACTTGCCGAATAAAGTTTTCAAATTGTGTGAACTAACTATGTGCTACGACGTGTGTGTTGTGTGGGGAAGTGGTTGATATGGATGCTGTCACCATCTTTTGGGTAGGCCCTGTCAACATGATGTGGGATGCTGTGCATAAGGGGAAACGACACGTTTACGTGATTCTATCATAATGATAGGAAGTCCGTCCTCGGTCCGCTCAAGAGGAGTAGTACTCCTAAGGTTCATAAGGAGGGAGGGTAATCATCTGTCTTGCTGTTCATAATGAGGAAACGAGGTTGCGACAAAGAGGCCAGAGAATCCAAGCCGATTTTTGCGATGGTACTTACGAGAAACACCCAAAATCCCTCCAGAAGTTCGCGGTATCATTACACCTCTGATCAAAGAGTTCCAAGGATTTGTTCCCTGACGAGTTACCTGCGGGTTGCCACCTATGCGGGATATTCAGCACTGTATCGATTTAGTCCCTGGAGCAAGTCTGCCCAATCTTCCCCATTGATCGGATGCGTTCTAAGGAGATCAGATTCTAACAAACAAGGCCAATTGGAAGTGACCTATTCAGACAAGGACAGATTATGGAGAGCATGAGTCCGAATGCGCCGTACCGCCCTATAACAAACCAAAGAAAGGATGAAGTTTGGGCGTATGTGTGTGGACATTCGCGCCATCAATAAGATTACAGTCAAGGGTACAGGTTTTTCCAATTCCGCGTTTGGATGAATGTTTGACATGCTGCGTGGTCAAAAATTTATTCGAGCTTGATCTCAAAAGTGGCTACCATTGAATCCGGTATTCGAGCCGGAGACGAGTGTAAAACGGCGTTCAAGACCAAGGAAGGCTTTCGAGTTGGAATGGTGATGGCCGTTCTGATTTGTCCAACACGCACCAAGCCTTTTATTGAGACTCATGAATCAGTTTTCTAAACCTTTATGGCAATTTATAGTTTTGTGTAGTTTGATGATATATTGATTTTAGTCAGAATGAATCGATCACCTATAATCCATGTTCCGAGAGGTGGCTGACAGGTCCTAATCCGCTCAATAAGCTGTACTCACCTGAAGAGAGTGCAGTTTCCTGACTGATAGGCTTTTGTTCTTGGGGTAACGTCGTTAGTGCTGACTGGATTCATGTGATGAGGATAAAGGTGCGGCTAATCGGGAGTGGCCATCCCCCTAAAACAGTCAGCGACGTAAGGAGCTTTCGGATGGAGCTAGCAACTTTCTACAGGAGGTTTTCGAATTTTAGGCAGTATATTATCCCCGATCACTGGGATCATGAGAAGGGAATTTCTCATGGGAGAATCAGCAGAACATATTTTTGCAGTCATCAGAAGAAAAGCTGAGTACTGCTCCAGTCTCGCTTTGCCCACTTTGAGAAGCTGTTTCAAGTTGAATGTGACGCGTCAGTAGTGGGTGTTGGAGCTGTGCTCTCACAAGGGAAGCCAGTGGCCTTTTTCATGAGAAGCTTTGCGAAGCACGGCGCAAGTGTTCCGCGTATGAGTTAGAACTTATTGCAGTGGTGCGGTCCCTTAGGCATTTGTGACATTACCTAGTCCAGAGGGAGTTTTCTTATTCACGGATCATCAGGCCCTGAATTTATCAATAGTCATGACTGCTATCAATGCCGGATGCATGCTCGGTGGGTAGTCCTATATACAAACACGTTCTCTTTTTCATTAAACATAGTCTGGCAATTTCTAATACGTGGCGACGCCCTCAGTCCGGAAGCAGCATTACTAGTGAACCTTGCGAACAGAAGTGGTTGTTTTTGATTGTCTGAAAGGAGTTTGTAGCGAGGAGATAAAGACTTTGGGAGATTGGGAAAAGTGTCAGCAGACTCAAACGCCTTGAAGGGTTTGCACCTACAATATGGATTTTTATTTCGAGGGACCCAATTTATGTATTCCTGAAAGTTCGTTGCGGGAGGCAAGTTATTCGGGAATTGGCATGGTTGGGATGGGGAGGACATTTGGGATCGAGATAAACTGTGGCCCTAGTGGAAGAAATCGTTATTATTGGCCCCAATTACAAAGCGAGATGGGGGAAATCACGTGGGAAGTGCCCTATATGTTCGACCGCCAAGGGGCAGTCGCAGAACACAGGCCTTTATATGCCCCTACAGTTCCTAAGCGCCTTGGTAGGACGCTATCTATGGATTTTATATTGGGCCTGCCCCGGACCCAGCGAGGTATGGATTCCGTCTTTGTGGTGGTTATAGATATTCAAGATTGCACACTGTATAGGCGTGTAGGAAAAGACGTCTGATGCTACTCGAGTTGTCTAATCTATTTTTAAGGTAAGTCCGTGCGCTTGCGCATGGTGTGTCCCCGTCTATCACTCTTCTGATCGTATACGAAGTTCCTCAGTCACTTTTGGAGGACTTTATGGAAGCGTTTTGACACTTCACTGAATTAAAAATCAGTACCCGCCGTCCCTCAATCGATGGTCAGAAGATGTAGTCAACCGAACTTTGGGTAACCTTATCCGGTGTATGCTCTGTGAAAAGCCAAATAGTGGGATCTCGCGCTATCCCAAGCCGAATTTGCATACATAACAGTACAGTTTAACCGAAGCACAGGCCAAGTCCCCGTTTCTATCGTCTACTGTTTTCCACAAAGCCCACGCATTAGACCTGGTACCACGACCGGAGCCTCCCTCTATTAGTCTTGCGAGCTGAGAACATGGCGGAGCGGCATCCAGACTATGCAGATGATTTCTACAACGACTTGAAGCCTCCAATGGCAAATACATGACAGCGGCTGACCCGAAGAGGCGAGAGAAGTTTTTATTGAATGGGATTTGGTGATGGTCTACCTCCGTAAGGAGCGTTTTTCCAGCTTGAACTTATAATAACCTGACAGAACCAAGAAGTATGGGCCGTTTCATATTGTTGAGATAAGATCAATAATAATGCCTATGTCGTTGCATGCCGCTGATATGGGTATTTCATCTACATTTTAATGTTGCTGATCTGTATGAGTATTACCCTCCAGACGATGCTGATAGTGGGAACTCGGGGTCGAGTTTCTTTTGCAAGTTGGGGGACGATGTAGAACAGACAGCCCAAGCTTTCCTTGAGCACAAGATCGTAGGAGAATCCGGAAAGAGAAAAGTTGATAGTATGGAAATCACGGGCACCGACGACGGAATTGCGTGATATTCGTAGTCTTAATGGGAATCGTCGAGAGGATCAGAACTCATCGCCTTTCGGCCATGAGCCCCGCCGGTTTTCGGGGAAATTCCATCGTTACCCCCCACCAAAAGGGCAATTTTGCCGTTTTTTCGTAATTATTGTTTTTAGTTATAACTTTTAATTTAAAAGTCCAAATTTAATTCCGTTTGTTGGGAAATGTTTCCTAATTAGAGTAGTACTGATTTTAGGTATTACTGTCGACATTGTTCTTTCGGTAATTTTCCTTATTTTTTTGATTTTCTTAAGCCTATTCCGTGTGACCCAATTAGTGGTCTCTTAATTATTTAAGCATCTTGTAGCCTTCGGGCAAATCAGTTTTTGACAGTAATAAATTCAGAGTATTTGTGCTGCGTGCTCTTATTTTCTTGTGACTCAATGAACCCTAGTGGACTTCTAGGTTATTGTTCTAGATATGTACGTGTTTGTCTTGTCTTTTTGTATTCCGCCTGCGTGTCATTACTGTTAACACGCGATGACCGGTACGTTTTCGGTGGTTTTTACACACCAGAACTTGGTCGAGACACCACCGAATATAGATATTGTCTGAGTTAAAGCCACTAATACTCCGGAACTGTAGCTTTCTA
>CM018896.1:9983512-9986012 GCA_009663005.1 Actinidia chinensis | reverse complement strand
ACATAAATTCTTTATCTTAATTTATGAAAATACAACCTTCCATTTTACTAGTTACCTAACCTGATTGTATTTGTTGTTTAAAATGGCTTAATTTACAGGAAAGGCTATAGAGATGCAAACCTCAACACGGAGACACAGAATTGTGCAATTAGGCACAAATATCTGATTCTGAATATCACATGGGTAGAATCTGCACATAAATGAGGGATTAAAACAGGCAATCAAAGCGTAAGGAATTTGAAATAGAAGATCCATAAATATATACACACATTGTTGGATGAGGGATTAAAACGGAAATTGCTGCTATTGTCAGTTAAAGCTCCTCAACCGAAGTAGAATAGTGGTTCAAACAAATGAGCTAAGTACTCACTAGAGAAACAGAGCAACAACACTCGAAGTTAAGGTTCGGTCAGTTTAAGAATCACGATCACAGAAGAATTCTGCTCAAATAAGCTAACTGAGTACTCACTAGAAGAACAAAGCAATGTCTATCGAAGTTGATGTTCGGTTGACCGAAGTTGAGATTTGGTCAACCGAAGCTAGCTGATAGCCTAAATGAAGAATGGAAGGCTCACTAAAAAAACTGAGCAATGTCAACTGAAGTTGACATTCGGTCGACCGAAGTTTACAAAACCCTCAACCGAAGTCAGTAAGACCTTCATCAATTAAAAAGGAAAGCTCACTAGAAGAACAAAGCAACCCCGACCGAAGTTACGTCTCGATCTGGGCATGGGGACTATCAGAAGAAATTTCGCAATGCAAGTTACCTTCTGTCCCCTGACAGGCTTCGGGATTGCCGCCAACTATTGCCCCTCGTCCAAATTTCGGCGCGGTTACTCTGCCGAGCTTACCAAATAGCGACAGCTCGGAGGTGATGATAGTCTTTGCTCGAATAGTGCTTGTGTTAGGTAATGTCTCGATCGAGCTCCGGCGCATGAGGCCATCGAACTTGCTTCATAGCGACAACTCAATGGCGGTGACTGCCCTAGCGGGACTAGAATCTGTCATTGTATATTTTGTCCTCTTACAATAAGGAATTTGTAACAGAAGATCCATAAATATATACACACATGTATATTATATATTATATGTAAAATAGATGAACTTAAAATCATTAGGAAGCAAAGGTAGGGGTTTGACATGCACAAACAACCCATGATTCGTCGAAACGACGAGTTCGTCCGCCAAAGTTGGTAAACGTTTTTAAACACTCGCTAGATTAGATGACATGTAAAATTGACATTTTTTTTTCCCATCTCTTAAGCTCCATTGGAATCAAGAGCGGAGGGACATATGAGCAAATTAGGACAACAAATATTATACTGTTAGTGTTTTTATAATTTACTATAAATATAATTTTGACCCCATAAAAATTAATAATTTATTCTTGAAATATATCATAAATATATTTTAACTTCAAAAAAATTATTTTTACGAGTTTGACTCTACTGAAATTATTTTCTGGCTCCGCTTCTGATTGAAATGACTAAATTGGTCATTTAACTTTAGCAAATGACAATATTATTAAGTTACTAAATTTGCATAGTTGCTTAACCATTCAAAAATGGGCCAACATTAGAATCCCATTTATATATAAAAAATGGATCTCACTTTTTAAAAGGTCTTATCATTTTCAAAAAAAAATAAAAAAATTCTAATTAGTCCGTTGGAGTATCCATCTATTCACTAGTAACCATTTAACATACAATAAATGAACCTCATTTTTATCACTTGTATACATTAGCACAGTCACCAACCTAAAATTTTAGTTATTCCATTAGAGATGCCATTAGACTTGGTATGATATCGCGCAATTTCTGTCAAACGAGTTAACGCGAGTACGGGTATTCGATATTATCCACACAGCTTAATCCCACTTCCGACGAACGCGACATTTAGGTCTGGAATTATAGAAACTACCTTCTTTGGCCTATTCTAATTTTGTAGTTGCTTTTTTTGTGTGTGTTTGTTTTTATTGAATTTTTCATCATTTGATCAAATATATTATACATTTTTAATTCCTTTTAAATAGAGAAGTCCAAAAATATAAAAAATTAATTTCAAAAAAAGTTTATTTTTTTGTCTTTAGTAGAATTTTTTATAAATTTAAATAAAATTTAAACAGTTTTAAATTTCTCTCGTTAAGAAAAATAAAAAAATATATAAAATTTTGATCAAACAATAAAAAAATCACAAAAAACAAAAAACAAAATTAAAACTAAAACAACTAAAAAAATCCAAATTAAAACTAGAGTCCGACCAACAAAGGTATGTTGTTTCTGAAAACCATGTCCCCCAAAATGTCAAAAGGCCACACCACCAAAGTTCTCATTCTTTTCTTTTTTTTTTCAAATGCCTAAACATATGAAAAAAATTCATTACAGTGGTGATACTGCGATATTGTTGCTACGCGGTGGTGTCACAGTTTAATTACAAATTGTCATGTTTACATAAATGTTGCCTTTTCAAAAGAGGTAATTGCATTCACCACTTAGAGTTC
>CM018896.1:9901012-9903512 GCA_009663005.1 Actinidia chinensis | reverse complement strand
TCTTTTCCTACAACTTTAAAAGTGCTTCCATCTCCAAAAGTCACTAAACCTCCATCACATTTTGTCACATTGTTAAAGAATGCTCTATTTCCACACATATGCCTAGAATAACCATTATCTAAATACCACATATTACTATATTAGAACCGTGATCTTTTAGTGCAGTGTGGGCAACATATCCTCTCAAGTCATTCTTTCTTATTCATATAGTCTTAGTTTTAGCATTTAAATGCATAACTGAAGACTATCTATTAGGCCTTTAACCTTTTCTTGAGGTATGTTTTAAAGCAAATCCTGTCATATAATTTTCATGGTGTTTTAACTGTACTTGTTTTTGAAAATTTTGCCTAGTAAAATTTTTTTCATCAGACAACACATGAAATCTATTAGATATTTGACCAATGTATGATCTACCTTGGTTTTGAAAATTGCGAGTTTTAACATATTCCACTGGTAAAACATATAATTTATGATATTTTGGCTTAATGTGACCTCTAATACCACAATAGTGACAGATAAGAACAAAGTGAGAATGATTATACCTCTCTTATGGAATAAATTTGATGTGCTTATTGTTTTGATATTGCTTTGACACGGTTGGTTTGGCCCATATCCAATATTATGAGTATCACACCCATGCTTCTGATTTAACCACACTTTCTCAACAGTAGATGCACTTATCTCATACTTCTTGAATGTTAAATTTGATTTTGATAGATCGACTTCAAGTTTTAGAATTTTTTCTTCAAGAGCCTTCTTGAATCCTTCTCCATCAAATGCATCATTTTCAAGAAAAGCTTACTATATTAGTCAAGGTTGTTCGATAAGTTTTCAACTAATTGATTTCTGCTTGAACATCTTCATTCACCTTTTCAAGGAGTCAACTTCTTTCAAAGCCTCTTTTAATCTCTTACTCAATTTCACATTTGCATTAGCAAGTTTGTACGACTGCTTGTACAGTTGATTATAGGTTTGCTGTAATTCACTTGTGTGTTCTTCATCTGAGTCTTCCTCATCTTCCTTGAGAGATTCAGTTGTACCATCTGATTCATATGAATTCCCAATTTCGAAAGTCTTTGATGACATTTCTGGTACCTCAATAGTAGAGGTCATGAAGGCAGTGAAGTTTTCTGACTTATCATCACTATCTGATTCCTTTTCCTTGTCGGGGTCACTCCAAGTCACAGTCAGACCCTTGCTTACTTTGGTTTTCTTTTTGTTTGGACAGTCTGAAGCAATATGCCCAAAGCCATGACATTCAAAATATTATTTTTGACTCGACTTATTAGTAAACTTCTTACAAACTTTACTTTATCAAAAGATTTTCCTTTAACTTTTTCAACTGAGGATGATTGATCTTGTTGTTGTTTATTAAAAAAAATTCTAAATTTTTTGACAAACAAAGCCATCTCCTCGATGCCTATATCTGAGTCACTATCATCTATGTCATTATATTTTTTCTTAGTGGAGCTCAAAGCAATGCCTTTATGTTTTTTAGATTGCCGAAAATTTATTTCAAAAGTTTGTAAGGATCCCATTAAGTCCTCTACTTTCATGGCATCAATATCCTTACTTTCTCTATGGCTATAACCTTGGCTTAAAATCTCTTAGGTAAAGATCTCAAAATTTTTCTAATAATTTTTGAAGTAGAGATTTGTTCACTAAGGTTGAAACTTGAATTGACGATATTACTAAATTTAAAATAAAATTGATCAAATATTTCATCCTCTTCCATTCTCAAAGTTTCAAAAGCAGTTATCAATCGCTAAAACTTAGCTATTTTTACAATAGTAGTACCCTTATGGGTGACTTATAAAATATTTCAAGCCTCTTTAGCAAGTTCACAGTGTGAGATTCTATGAAACTCTTGGGCTGTGACCCCGTTAAAGATAGCATTAATAGCTTTACTATTCGATCCATAGTTTTCATAATTGACTCTATTCCACTCTAAAACATTTTTTGGATGAATTTTTTACCGGTTATGACTGTGATGGCTTTCAGCCGTTGATAACTGCATGCCATACACGCTTATCTATAGACTTAAGGAAAGCCCTCATTTTAGTTTTTTCAATAGGGATAGTTTGTCCCATTAGACAAGGGAGGTCGAGTTGCAGAACTACCTTCCTTAGGCAAATCCATAGATATATGCTATCAGGATCTCACTATTTTAAAAATAAGAAAATATTTTTGAGTGTCTTGCTCTGATACCAATTAAAAAAAACTAGCATTTATCTATGTTTTATCCAAGAATCTAAAAATTATAATATTAAATTAGGATATCACGACTTTGAGCAATGTGTAAGATCTAAGATGTAAAAAGAACAAACTAATCAAGCAAGATGCACATGAGATTTTTACCGTGGAAATCTTAGAATAGGAGAAAAATTACGTGTCCACTTTCCAGATAAAGATCATGCACTGTACCACAAGATTCAGATAGTTACATGACTCTTACAATTAAAAACTATCAACTCATTGATCTAATAATTGTGAAGATTTA
>CM018896.1:9766012-9768512 GCA_009663005.1 Actinidia chinensis | reverse complement strand
TTTGTGAATTAAGCCAAAAATCCATAGTTTCATACCGAACCGGACCATTGAACTAGTCAAAACCCGATTCAACGATTCACTGGTTCAACTACGGTTCAACCAGTTCAATCGTCTTATAATTAATAAATAATAAAATATATTTTTTTATAAATAAAAAATTAAAAAAAAAATTACCCTTCACTACATGTAGGTGTTTGAAAGTTTGATTCTAGAAAACATAATTTAAAAGTATCAAAATTTCCATAGATATACTAATTGTAACTCATTATATATATTTTCAGTGGTCTAGAAAAAATTGGCCAAATTGGTTTAAATTATATACCTATTGTGAACAATAATAATAGTAAAAATTTTATCATAGTAAAAAAATATTAAAAAAATTTAAAATTTCAATTCAAAATTTCTGGATCAAACTGCAAAAATTAAAAATTTTAATTTGTCTGTTAAAAAATCGACCGGTTCAACCTATTAAAAAACTGGTCAGTTAGATAAAATATGGGTCGGTTCAATCCGGTTTGCTTGTATTTCCGGTAAGACATATTTATCGAACCGATTTAATATCCAGTTTCCGATTGAACCGATCAGATTCGGTCCGAGTTTGATAACTATGCAAAAAACTATCACTCTTGATTTTTTATTTATTTTATCTAGTGTCTCATGTAGCTGTCCATTGCACACAAGAAGAACCTGTGAGCTTAAAAGTGATATCTGTTTGTGATTTTTTAAGTGGGTAATGCTACAGTTATCGGTTTATCACATTTGTTACCACACAACACCAAAATAACATTATTCAATTAAAAATCGCGTTTGTTTAAAAAATTTGAATGACGTCGTTTTTGTATTTTAACACCAAAATGACGTCGTTTTGGATTGTGCGGTAACAAATACGGTAAATCATGCAGTGACTGTAGCATTACCCTTTTTAAGTAGTAATTGCTTATTCCCACGGGCACTACGTAAAAAAAATCACCTTTTAGACGTAATTGTTGGAATTTTATAATTTAAAAAATAGATAAGATATAGAACCCTCAGTCTAAATTAGATATAGGTGCTATGCATATACGAAGAGATGCATTATTATAAAATGGAGAACAAATTAGATACTACAATAATTTTTTAAAAAAATTGCTAGTTTGGGAGAAATGAGATAAAAAAAAGAAGTATTTTAAGTTTTTTTTGGTGTGAGTCCCACTAAAAAATGATTCAATGTGTAAAAAATATGCCCAAATTTAGATACTTTATTCATTGGATAAAAACCTACGTGGGTCCTACACCTTTGAGAAGAATTGAGTGATATTTTTTAGGTGAAAAAATAATCTCAAGTAAAATCTCAGTAGTTAGATTAATTCAAATAGATTTAACCGTAGATAATAAAAGATAATTTTAAAATTCAAAATGAGCTGTGTTTTATAATATAGATGGTAACTTTAAAATAATGAGAACACTGATTATTTAATAGTGGAAGTTTTTATAAAGAAGTTTGAAAAATCAGTAAGTATGAGAAATAATCCAAGTAATCACAATACCTCAGACTCTCAGAGTAGTCTGTAGTCACACCTCGTCAAACGTCAGACAATCTTTCTTACAGTTTTCCAATCTACTCCACAACTAGCTAGCTTATTGTCAAACTCACAATCACGAATTCAGCTACTCAAAAAGCTGAAATTCACGTATCACCATATGCAAACCTATCAGTGATTGTGAAGTGCTATATGCCTATTCAGAGTGTCTAACCCTGACTTAAAAAAACATAGAGAGATTCAAGGACTTTTACGAACCATAATCCTAGTTCTGAAAGCCATTTTTTCTCTCTAAAATAATTCTCCCAGGGTCCTTGAGAAACCAACCTCTGAAATGACAAGTATTTGTAGACATCTCATTTTAATCGGCTATAATTTTTGGGTCCACCGTTAAATTATTGCCCGGTGATAAAAGAATGAGAATGATGAATTCTATGAACAAATTGAATTTGTGATTTTCTTTGATGATTCAATCACTTTTTTTTTTTTTAAGATGTGAGAATAGAGGGTATTGTAGGGAGAATAGGTTCTAAAAAGTATATTTTGCAAAACAGTCTATTTTTTGCCATTGTTTAGTAAACAAAAGTCCATTTAAAATAATTTTCATAATACTGTAGTAATTTGAAATAGCTTTCCAACAATATAATATGCATTTTGATCCGATTTCAAACGAATGAGATATGATTTTTTTTTACGAAAGTCGCGCAATTTCTAACATACTGATAGTAAAATGGTCATATCTCCTAATTTTTGTAAATTATATGGGTTTGATTCCAATTGGGCTTGAAAGTAGACTAATTGGGCTTTCTAACTATATAAATAGTGTCACGCCTCGGTCAAACCAAGACTCAGCCACGTAAGTAAACAACCAAATACGGAAAAGTCAAACTAAATACCATGACAATATACTGTCATTACATCAGAGTACAATAGATCCCCCGTGGGATCATACTCTCCATGAGCTATCAAGTATATAACAA
>CM018896.1:9693512-9696012 GCA_009663005.1 Actinidia chinensis | reverse complement strand
ACCTATATATTTTTTTATGGAAAAATAGTATTTTATTTTTATATTAATTTTTTTAATTTATTTTAACAAAAAATTATGTGAACAATAACCGTACAAAAATATTTATATTGTGTTTGTTTATCTTTCATTCTGTATAATAGATGATTAGTTACTTAGAATTAACTTGCATACAGACAATCTAAGTTTGTGAAATATAAGTTTTATGGTGGATCATGCCAATGGTCCTTAAAGTATTTTCTTTGTGTTATTTTGGTCATTTATGTACTAATGTTTTCAATTTTTTCCCCAATATATATAATTGAGTTTCATGTGATCTTTTACTAATTACATATATTTTCTTCTAGATTTTTTTATTATAAAAAAGGTCTTGAACTTTTTTGTTAAGGGAGTGAAGAATAATTTTTAAAAACTATATTGGCATTCTTAGTATATATCAAAAACTACAGGGAAGGTCTTCTTAATTATCCGTAGTAGTGACACTATTCTCATTCACAGCTAAATGGCAAGTGACCGTTACCAGTCTCACTCTCTCTCTTTTACTTTTCCTG
This sequence comes from Actinidia chinensis, assembly GCA_009663005.1. Classification (NCBI taxonomy): domain Eukaryota; kingdom Viridiplantae; phylum Streptophyta; class Magnoliopsida; order Ericales; family Actinidiaceae; genus Actinidia; species Actinidia chinensis. The sequence goes on along the minus strand of CM018896.1, from coordinate 9,695,464 downwards.
ATTTTTTACCACTTGGGATTTGGGAACAGAGTAATTTGTGGGGACATGGAAGGGTATTTTGGGAACAAAAAAATTGAGGGGGTTCAGAAAAGGAAAAGGGAATAATGGCACAAAAGGGGGAAACTTTTCAGAAATGTCCAATCCAATAGTACGGGAAGGTTCCATTCTCGTATACTATCTACTCGTATTTTAATTTGACTCAAATTATAATTTTCATTTTAATTAATTATATTTTTAACACTTGCTTCATAAAAAATAATAAAATACTGAATAAATGGTAAATATTATATCAACAAATTAGTTGAAATACTATAACAAAATAGCAAATAAATGGTGAATAGTGTCTCACAAATTCCTTAAAATACTGTGGCAATGTTAAAGTAATTGGTGGGTTTGATTAATATGAAACAATGACTTTTTTGGAATTTCACTAGCTAATTTATCTAAAGTGTTAAGTTTAAAAGCCAAATGAGAATACTCTAACACACTTATTTGTATTCATAAATGTACAAATTCCCACACATGAAATGTGTCGACACATATACCATGTGTGGGAGAGTATCTCCGTTTGTGTATTTTCATGTTAGTATTAGTAGGTTTTCGTTAGTTAATTCCCATACCCTTTCTCGACCCTTCACGCTTTTGTTTTTGGCGCATGGACTTCACCGCCACCTATATACTAGGTCGAAATGAGCATTTTTTTGTCAAAACTTGGTTTAAAAACTTAATAAGTTTCAAAAATTTGTTCAAGTTTGATTTGTTTACAAATCAAACAGATCTCAAGCGAATTCTTATCGAGATGATTATGAATTGAGTTCAAGTAACATGATTGATTTATCATGTATAAGTTTATTGAGTCGAGTAGTGGTTGTTTAAACTTAGTTTGAAAATTTAGCGAGTTTCAAATTTTATTAAAGTTCGGTTTGTTTAGATAATGAACTAAGCTCAAGTAACTTGGTTCATTTAACGTCCTAGACTCCACTCTCTCTTTTGGAGCGCGGGCTTCACCGTCACTTACAGGGCACCTCAATCAAAATGGCAATTGGCTTCTTTTTTTCACAATGATTTTTAAATTAAATTATAACATGAATATAATTCAATCATGTGGTTATCGATATCTCATTAATTTTATTTGTTGCATGAGTTATATGACTAGTCTTATAAGATGAACGATTCCGATTTTAGCATTTGATTTCAAGAAGGCCTCATATCAATAACGTAACACGGTATGACATAACACTTGCGGCAAGTCTCATATTTATTATGTTCGTATCAAAAAAATAGTATTAATCTTTGTACAAATTCAAATTAACTCGTCGTATCTCTTCATATCAATTGTGGTGCGGTACTTGAAGTTGTAATGACGAAACGGTATTTATTGAAGTCAAATAAAATAATTTTGTGATGTCCAAAATGTTCTTCAGATTAAAAATTTTTACATTAATTATGATAAAGCATAGAAGGGCTAACATGATGGATTTTTTTACATAATAAGGGCAAATTTGGCATTTCACGTAATGTCGCTGCTATGACGTAATTTGGTTCGGTCAATTCACGGTTCATTCTGGTACATAGACTTTTAAAATATGATAGAAAACGGGGGTGGTAGTGTTAAATCTGAGGGTATAAGTGTAATTTATCAATCATTTCTGATGAAAGTTATGGCAACAAGTATCACGTGACAAACTTAATTAGAAATCTTCAGACTAGACCTAGTTGTTGCCTTACAAGTACTAATCAACTAGTTTTGAAATTATTGTTTTTGCATTAAATTGATAATTACATCCATTAATACGAGCACCACTTTTCTCCATTATCTTTCATTTCATTGATCCTAACCGTTTAAATTATTCATAAAAAAAATTAGAATACTTCATAATTCTAATCACATGAATTTTGACGTCCTAAAAAATAGATAATTCGTATGATAAAATCATGTGATTATGGTTATC
>CM018896.1:9638512-9641012 GCA_009663005.1 Actinidia chinensis | reverse complement strand
GAATTATTACTTGCTAATGATCACCAACTTGGGTTATAGTATACCTATCAGCTTACTTCCCACCGCATAAGCTAATCTGGCCTTTGCAATTCATAAGATACATTAACTCCCAATGATTCGGGAATACTCTAATTACGATATAACCTTTCACCTATATTCTTTTCCAAATGATGGTTTTGGATCAATAGGCGTTCTTGCCACACTATTATCATTGCTTACGAAACTCTTTCAAGATTTTTTCAACATAGTGTGATTATTGACAAGGTATAATCCATCAGATGGCCGAAGTGATTTTTATTCCTAAAATCCATCTGCTATAAACCCATTCTTTCACGTCAAATTTAGATTTAACATTTGTTTTTGGTAGTTTTTTATATATCTTCTTACTATCAACGATGAGCATGTCATCCATATATAGAACAACAATTACATATCCTTTTTTCATGTCCTCACATAGACACATTTTATCACATTCATTGATTTTGAATGAATTTGATAAATTACATTGTCAAATTTCTCTTGGCATGTTTTGGTGCTTTGCTTAAGTCCGTATAAAGATTAACAAGTTGTTACCCACTTTATTCTCTTGTCCTAAACCAAAACCCTTCAGGTTGTTCCATATAGATTTCTTTTCTTCATCTAATTCATCATGAGATAAATGCTATCTTAACACCAATCTGATGTCGCTCTAGATCATATATGCTTGCGATAGCAATGATCATTACTAATAGATGTTTATTCTCGTGATAGGAGAATAAGTAATGAAGTATCAATCCTTCGGTTTCAATAATCCTTTAACCTACAACCTTGCCTTGTATTTTATCAATTAAACATCTGCTTTCATCTTTCGTTTAAAAATTTTTATTCACTTATATCCAAGTGTTTACAACCTTGGTGGGAAGAATTCACCAATTCCCATGTTGATTTTGCAAGATGGATTCAACCTACTATTAAAATATGCTCCTTCCATAAAGGAGCTTCCGGATAAGAACTAGCTTCCCCAAAAATTGTTGAGGTTCATTTTCTAACAAGTAGTTAAAAATCTGGTCCAAAGATTTGGCACGTTTCAAGCGCGTTTTGCTACGTCTAGGTTCAACTCCCCGCCTCTTCTGATCACTTCAATGAATTTTATCTTTGGTCACTGACTATAGTAAGTCATACTTCCCTTCGAAGTATTCAACATCTTGTGTAGAGTTATATTGTGAAGACATCCTCAAGAAATTGCATTCTAGATTCATAACAGTATTAAATAAATATCAGGATTTTCCACTTTTATGCACTAGGAATTGATAAGAACTGCTATGTTTGCATAACCTATGAAATACACAATCAATAGTTTTGATCCTAGTTTTACCCTTTTTTGGTAAGGAATTGCCACCTTAGCCAAATACCCCCACACTTTCAAATATTTTAGAAGGTCCTATGAACCTTTCCACACTCATATGGTATTTTTATTGGTTTTCTTTGTGAAGGACTTTTATTAAGTCATGTACTTTGCCGAAAGGATTTGGCTTTTCCCCCCACAAGTTTTGGGGTAAATCCGAACTTATCAACATGGTCATTCATCATTTCTTTTTAATTTCTATTTTCCTTTCTGCAACACCATTTTGTTGTGTGGGGGGGGTGGATAGGTGCATGGTGGTTCTGGTGAATTATGTCCATGTTGAGAACAGAACTCACCAAAAGGTGATTCGTATTCACCACCCCTATCCTTCTAGAACTTTATATTTTTTTCAAGTTGAATTTCAACTTCAGTTTTTACGGCATAAAACTTGTTAATGTCTCATCCTTACGTCGTAGCAAGTACACATGACAATACCTTGTACTGTGCATCTATAAAAGTGATAAAATATTTTTTACCTCCTCGTGGTTTGAATAAATTTTAAATCACAAATATCACGATGATTAAATCAAGAGGTTCAGTACTTCTTTCACAGATTGAAAAGCTCTTTTGTTAATTTGTCCTCACACATACTTCACATTTGTGAGTATTTTTAGATTAAATTTTGGGTAATATTCCATATTAACTATCTACGAATAGAATCAAAATTAGCATGTCCTAATTACCATGCCAAATTATGAGAAGACCTCAATCAAGTAAGGCAGAAGATTCAAAATTCGTAATTGAATATTCCTTTTGGGATTACAGTGAGCTACATCATTTTGAATAATCCTTCATCTAGATAACCCTTTTCCACATAAACCCCATCTAGTCAGGAATAAACTTATCTAACACAAAATAAGGCTAAACCTGGCTTGCTAAGTAGAGATGCCTGGACACAAGATTCTTACGGATCTCAGCACATGGAGTACATATTCAGTAGGTTAGTTCTTCGATGTCATTTTCAACACGACGTTCCCTGCCTTCAACCTTGAAAAATTGCAGAGTTTCCATAAAAATTGTTCACCATTGTGACAACCTGATAAGTGGTGAACAGCTCTGTAGTGAGCACACATGACGGGAACCCTGTGTCACCCACACTTATTGGTGTTCGAGCCG
>CM018896.1:9631012-9633512 GCA_009663005.1 Actinidia chinensis | reverse complement strand
CTCTGTTCCAGCCCCCTGTCCCACACCTAAATGCTTGACACTTATTCAAATGTAATTTATCTAATTACAAAATCTTCCCTGATAAATTATATTTGGACAAGTGTCAAACATTTGAGCGTGGGACAGGGGGCTGGGACAGGGGATCCCCAGTCCCAATTGATTGGCTCTTGGTGTTTCGTTTTGAATTTGAGATTGGCAGGTTCCTCTTTTTATTTTTTATTTTTTTAAAAAAAAATTGGACTCTTAGAGCATCTCCAACACTACAATGTTGTACTGTTGATATTGTAGACTTCATTGGGGAGTTTAATATTATTAAAAAATTATGCTAATTGAATACAAATTAATAATCAATCAACAACAATTTATATCAAGATAAATAGTTATAATTATGTGTGTCATACTCATATATTAAGTTATAAAACAGTACTAAATAGTTATTGATTTATATTCAATTATTATGGTTTTTTACAGTGTTGATTTTCACAACGAAATTTATAATATAAATAATTTAGATCATTAAAATAGACTCGAAATTTGACTGCAAAAATTAGACTGCAAAAAATCTGTCCCCCTTTTTTTTTCTTCATAAATTCGAAGATCAACTTTTAATTTCAGTGGAGAAAAAAGAGGGAGAGGGGGTGGGACCGTGGGAGAGAGAGGAGAGAGTGGACTGGAGTATTGGATTGGGCGCCCAGTGGGGTTGGCCGAGACTCGAGAGTATTAGTATGGTTGAACCGGAGGGACACATTTCGTGACTTTTGATACGATGGGCAAATATTATTCATTTTTTAATTAACTAAAATAAAAAATTAGACTAGAAAGAAGTTGTATCTTACAAAAAGAACAATAAATTTTGGAAATGGAATTCAAGTACTTATTGGGTTAGGATTTAGTGAACGAAAATGAAAGAAAAAAAAAGAAAAATCGAGAAATTCAACAACTAAAATTAAATTTCTTGCTTTACTTTTCTTTTTCTCCAACAAATTCTTCTCTTTCTTGATCCAAAACAAACCCCGAGGAAAATACATTTCTAAAGTATTCCATCGTATAATCAAGGACTTGAGTTGCTAAACCTATACAAAAATAACAATGTGATTTTGGAAACCTATAATTTGGAATTCGATTTCTGATTGGAAAGATCGGTGGCATTTGATTGTCTTTCTCATGGATCCTTGTTATATATTTTTAACAAAATTTTACTTTACACCCTTTACTTTTAATTAAATCACCCAATCAATGTGGCCATTTCGTTATTTGCTATTCTAAAAATTGACGAAAAAATGCTCTGTGATGATCTCTGAATTGAATGGTGGATAGATGAAAGTTTTAATTGACACTGTAATCTAATTGTAATTTTTCTTTTTGTAGATCGAAAAAGAAAATAATATTTTATTATTAATAATAAAACATTACAAGAGAAAAAAAAAACTAAAAACAACCACCCAAAAACAAAACTCCAATTGGCAAGGTACCAATTACGAAACCTACTCCGAACCAAAATCAACCTCACTATTCTGAGAACGTAAACACAAAACATCCCTAACCATGATAATAACAAAGCTACAACTAGCAGTCTAGCATAATCCTCTTAAATAATGATGAATAAATCTGTACCAACAAATCCAATTCCATCACACCCCATCTTAGCATAATCCAAATCACACAACCCCCTCACCACCCCCACCCCACCCCACCCCCAAGTAATTAATGTGGGAGGATAAAATATTTTATTTAACGACCGAGCTTGGATGAGCGTTCCCATCAAATTGTCGCTTCATAGTAAGTTCGGTCAGTCTTCATGCGATAGCTCAGTCGGTGAGCCTATCCTAGTGAAGTTTTTCCAAACCGAGAGTGAAAGGTTAACTTACACGACAAGATATCTCTGTCAATCGCACGCTTAAGCTCAAACACTGATGATACGATGGGTTAGCTACCTACGTGCTCTACGGGTATGATTGGGTCAGGCGACTACTCGCTGACATGGCAGTCGGTGGATCCTCACACGCGCCGAGCTACGCTATAAAAGGGGATAAACCCTCTCTCACAAGTAATCAATACTGACTCTCACTCTCTCTCTTGAATTTTTCTCTAAAAACCAAAGGCAAGAGCCCTTCGCTTGCTCTCTTTTTCCTCTCTTCTTTTTCAGTCATTAACTTGACCATCCAAGAGCCATCTCTGGAATAGCTCCCGGCGGTCTTTCTCACTATTGCTGTCTTCCAGGCTTGGTTGAATTGCATCAAACAATCGGAAACTGCTTTTCAACCACCATTTTTGTCTATGATCGATTTTCTCTCATCTCTAAAATCCTACAATTGGCATCGTATGTGAAAAATCAACTTTAGACATAGTAAAGTTGGTTTTGATAGCGTCTAGGAGCAATAATAGCAGTAGAGGCAACCGAAAAGCCCAAGAGGAGTACCCTCTCATGCCAAGAATGCCGGGTGGGAGGGGAACAAAGCTAAGGAGGCTGTGGGCCACTTCGGGCAAAGGTCAGGTCATC
>CM018896.1:9583512-9593512 GCA_009663005.1 Actinidia chinensis | reverse complement strand
TGCCGTCTGTGGGAACGACAGTTTCTATGCACCTTGCTCAACCGCAATCTACCCAGACCAAGTGCCATGGCCCCCCGGGGAACAATCCGTCCTATGGCCAACCCGCCCAATCTCCAGATCTAAAGGTCTCCATCGTGAGATACACGATATGGCTGAGCAGATGAGATAATGAACGAGATACTGGTCGCCGAATGCAAACTCCTCGCTGCGTTGCCACCCCCAACCACTATCCAGCGGTCAACCACTGTCCCGTGAATGTCCGGCGATCTCGCCACTCGAATCGTTCAGGAAATCGTTCCAAAATATCAGTGCCGATCAAGTAGGGCGGGGGAGACGCCACACTCAGCTCCTCGCGTAAAAGAGTTCCTTCCTCCGAATCTAGTAAAATCTCCCACCAGATCGAGCAGGGGGAGGAGCCCTCGCAGAAATGACCCATCAGGCATCGAATAAGTCACCTCACAAAAATTCGAGAGTTGAAACCGCCCGTCTCGACGCCATCACACCTGGCAGTGCCCCCAGTAACTGTGGACACACTAATTAAACAGACAAACCGCCGTTCACAGAGAGATATTGAGGGCTCGGATTTCATCAAAGTTCAAGCTCCCCGCCCACTCGGTCTTTATTGGAAAAACAGATCCGATGGACCACCTGGACTCGTAAAAGAGTCTGATGTCGCTCCAAGGGTTTGCTCGACGAGATTATGTGCATAGCGTTCTCCCGCCACTTTTTGAAGGGACCCCCCGCCAGGTCATTGGTTTCAAACTGTCGCCAGGGACCAATTGATTCCTTTAGCGATCTCAGTCGACTCTTCGTCGCCAATTTCATAGCTGAGAAATCGCCATAGCATGCTTCTCAACCTTTCACGCATTCATCAAAGAGATTGAGAGCTTAAAAACTTCTTTTCGTGAAACGATTCAATCAGGCTATTCTAGAAGTTGTGAAACCAGCACAAAGGTAATCAATCATGCTATGATGGAAGGACTCCGACCTGGCCCTCTGTTCGACTCTCTTCCCACAAACGTTCCTGAAACTTTAATCCGCACTCCAGAGCAAAGCCGACAAGTATAATCGCCGCAGGGAGTTTGGCCGAGGCCAAACGAAGGCGACAGGTAAGGATGATTCAAAATAGAAAGGACCTGATACGAGCGAACTGTTAATAGGGAAGAGACGAAGTACAAGGACCTGACCGAGATCCCAACGATCCAATGATTAGACGTCCTCAAGCACCCCCTTCCCGCCGACCTGAGCTTACTCGTCCACCACTCAACGCCCCCCCGTTGCCCAAGTACTCTCAGAAATTATGCACGAAGAGTTCGTCAAATGGCCCGAAAGATCAAAATTGACCCCCCGAAGAGGACAGGAACAAATATTGTGTGAATTGCTTCACACCGGGACACGGACACATACTGAGGCACTGCTTTCAACTAAAGGGCAAACATCGCCGACCTCTTAAGATGGGTTACCTGAGGAAGATATAGCCACTCCGCCCACCACCCACTCCCCAGAAAGAAGATAACTGCGATAACAGACCCAACTGCGGGGGATTACAAACAATCCATGGAGGTTTTTCGGATCGGGGCGGTTATTTTCGACTTCATCCAGGAATACATGCCAGAAGTGCCCATAGGACCGCCGAGGAAGAAGTTTACAACCTCTCTCTTTGTTCTCATCATTTGTTTGCTGATCAAACACCTATCACCCATTCAACAATGATTGATTTGAGAGGCTTGCATCTACCACCGTGCCACCACCCCACGGAACGATGCCCTTGGTCATCGCCGTCATTGCCAATTTCAACGTCCGATGATTTTGATCGACAATGGAGTTTCGCAAATATCTTGTGTCATCTTCGGCTTCGAAAAAATGAAGATTGGGCTGTGGACAAGCTGCCCCCTTTTTCATACCCCCTGATCGGATTTGGAGGAAATAACGACGCAACCCCTTGGGATGGATCAACTTGCCTATACCTTGGAGGCGAACCACACCAGACCCCCGTGTTGCAGGATTTTAATTGTGTATACTGCCCTCGCCTATAATGCCAGCCTGGGGCACCCAACTTTGGAGGAATCAGGGCGATCACCTCGACTTATTCACCTGAAGCTAAAGTTTCCCCACCTAACAGGGATTGGCGAGATAAAGGGCGATCAGAAAGTGGCCATGCACTGCTTCATCAATCTCGGCCATGAGGTCGAAACCTCTTTAGTTCCGCCACCACCCAATAGCAATTAAAAACTGGGTGACACACAGAGGTACTTAGAGATGAAATGGAACAACTCACCCTAGCAGACCCAGGGAAACCGATAACACCAAGCCTTTCGTTGAAGATATCGTCCCCATCTCCATACATCCAGATTATCCTGATCGCCATATCATGTTGGTCGGACGTACCAGTGAGCTTTCGTTCACCTTGAATAAACTTCTTGAAAAGAAAACTTCGGACTTAATTTGCCGGGTCGCAAAGAGACGTTCCTGGCATAGATCCTGAGATCTCAGCCATGCACAAATTGTTCACCGTACCCGAAGCATTCTCCATTGTTTCGCCAAAAGCGAAGGAAGTTCGCCCCTGAATGCCTAAAGTCATTTGAAGACGAAGTAAATAAACTCCTCAAAGAGCTAATCGTCGTCCAATAGGCCACTATCCAGATTGCTCGCCAATTCGTAGTCGCCCCCAAAAAAGTGGGAAAGTGGAGGATGTGGTAGATTTCACCGACCTCAAAAGGCTTGCCCACAGGACAGTTTTCTTGTTGCCAAAAATTAGACTAATAGTCGACGCCAACCTCCAAGTACGAGCTCCTAATTTTATGACGCTTTCCCTCGGGATATCCCAGATCAAGTGTACCCTCCTGACATTGAAAAGACCTTTTTTATCACAGAACGCAGGGGGTTTATTGCTACAAAGTCTTCCATTCGGATTGAAGAACGCTGGGGCGACGTACCAGAGGTTAGTCCAATAAGATGTTCAAGAACAAATTGGGACGACCATGGGAAGTATATATTGATGATATGCTGGTTACAAGCCTCCTCCGATCATCCGCCACATCGCCCACCTTGAAGAAGCATTCAACATCCTCTCGCCATCGGATGATATTAAATCCCTCCAAATGCATTTTTGGAGTGTCGTCCGAAAATTTTTTAGGATTTCTGGTCAACTAAACGTGGAATCCTAAGTAAACCCTGATCAAATCCAGCCCTAATCACTATATTCGCCAGAAGTATCCGAGAAGTACATCTGCTGATTGGCTAGTAGCCGCCCTCAACATTTTGTCTCCAGTCTGCGGACAATGCCTCCCCTTCTTTCAAAATCCTAAGGAAAAGCAGGACTTTCAATGGATGAGGAATCGAAAATGCGTTCCACCAACAGCTGAAGACGAGTACCTCTTTCCCCGCCTTTACTCAAGTCCCCGCAACCCCCGGCGAGGACCTTTACGTATATTTGTCCCATCTCGCCCACCGCGGTGAGTGCTGTGCTCATCCGAGAGAAGATCAGGTCCCAAAGGCCAATTTACTACGTTTCTAAAGTCTTATTGGTAGCAGAGACACCAGATATCCAAAGATCGAAAAACAAACTCAACTAACGCCCTAATGGATCGCCGCCATGAAAACTTCGTCATTACTTTCAGCCCATTCCCATCATCAGTGCTGACGGAAAAAAAAAATCAGCCATTGAAGCATATTCTTCAGCGACCAGATGCGTCAGGTCGCTCATCAAATGGTCCGTCTAACTAAGTGAATTCCCACATTGAATACAAGTCCCCCCCCCCCCCAAGGACACAATAAAGGGCCCAGGCCCTGGCTGATTTCATTGTCGAATCCACCCATGAGGCCACTCAACAACCTGAAAGCGGCCCCTCCTGAAGCGAGAATAACCTAAAGAACAATCTTCTCAAATCTCAGAAAAACCTGCCCACTGGATATTGTTCGTTGATGGCTCTTCTAAAACCCGCAACGGCTGCGGGCAGGCTGTCTCCGAGCTCCGCGGGCGAACAAATGGAATCGCCATAAGAGGGGGTTTTTTTTTTTTAAAGCCACAAACAATGAAGTCCGAATACGGCCCTCCTCGCCGGATTAAGGGTCCAGCAGACAGAGTTTGGGAGCACAATCTTTGGAAGTTTTTTCTATTGACCTCGCACTGGTGGTAAACCAAGTCCAATGAGACTACCTCGCCAATGACGCAATAATGATAGCCTATTAGGCGAAGTGAAGGTTGTATCCGCCAAGATCAAGGAGTTTCAAGATTCACAGATTCTCCGAGAAGATAATAAAAAGGCAGACGCCTTAGCTCATCTGTGGCGTCAACTTTGAGTTTTTTTTTGCAGATGCATACCTCTGGAATTTTTAACCAGCCAAGCATTGGAGTCGCCAACCAAGTCCTCCAAACGGAAGAAAACCCTACGTGGATGGACGAGATTATTGCCTATCTCCAAAGAGGGATCCTGCCAGAAGATAAGCACCAAGCTCCGCCGTCCTTTTCCAATACAGATCCGCAAGTTCTGTAATTTTTAATGGCGTGCTGTACAAGAGTTCCTTTTTTTAGGACTCACTCCTGAAAATGTCTCCGACCAGAAGATGCAGAGTACGTTCTACGAGAAATACAACGACGGCATATGCCGGAAATCACTCCGGAGCAAGGTCACTGGCGAAGAAACTATTCGCCAAGATATTTTTTGGCCGACCATAGAACGATATGCGACAGCATATGTTTAGAGAAAATGCACAATGCCAGAGGTTTTGCCCCCGTTAGAGCCGTCTCCTTTCACACCGAATGTACCAATGTCCCAGCCCTTTGGCCATTCGCCCATTGAGGAATAGACATTTCTGGGGTCCCTACCCCCTACCGCAGCCCTCCTTTGCAAGGAAGTTTTTAATCGTCCATAGATTATTTCACTAAATGGATAGAAGCTCAGGCCTCTCGCCAGAATTCCTGAGAAAAATCCCCCGGGACTTCTTATGGAGCACTCATTTGCAATTCGGATCCCAAGGTTATCATCTCGGACACGCCAGACAGTTTCACAAACGACAGGTTCAGACGATTCGGTTCGGATCTCGCATCTCCCTCATTTCTCTCCCGCCCGGTCATCCTCAGCAATGGGCAAGTTTGAAATAACCAATCGTACCATCCTCAGGAATTTAAAGGCGATGTTGGACCGATCAAAAAGCGATGGGCGAAAACTTACCAAGCATACTTTGGGCTATCATACTACTACGCCGGATTCCTATTACGGCGAAACTCCATATCCATGGTCTCTGAACCAAATCAGTCATACCGTTGGAACTGGTACCGAGCTTCAGGGTTTCGAAATTTCGACAAAGAAATCAATGAGGCCGCCTCAGAATCAATCTAGACCTCCTTGAAGAAAAAGAGAGACGCCGAGCTACTCCAAATGGCTTACAAGTGCCAAGTCGCCAATTAACTAACATCAAGAGTAGGCACCGTTCATTCCTTCCGGCGATCTGGGTTCTGCGGAAAGTAACCCTGTCAACTAAGAACAAAAAAGGACAGCTCGGCCCAACGTGGAAGGTCCTTACAATGTCATTCAAAGTCTCCGACCGGGGACTTATGTTAGAACGACCCGGACGGAAAAGCACTTTCACATCCCTGGAATGCCGAGCTTTGAAAAAGTACTATCAGTGAAGGTCATGAAACCCCTTCGCCATTCGCGCCCTAATAAGTTTATTCATTAGGATTTGTTAAGATCGCCATGTAGAAATCATCGTTTATACGAAAGATTTCTATCCGCATTGTTTATTTGTTTAGTCGCCTATATTATGATCGCCCGCTCTATGTCTCCATTATTATGATCGCCTATATCACTGATCGCCACTATTGAGCTCTCGCCATTTAAAGAAAAAAAAATCGCATCATGATATCGCCATTTACAGAAAACCTCGCCAAGTATTGAGATCCGCCCTTTAAAAGAAAATGATATTCGCCAATTCAGAAGCAAAATGAGATCTCCCATTATGAATTTGCCAGTATAATACCAGTTGATTGAGACTTCGACATTACTTTATGGGTCGCCATTAACATCCAAACGAAAGATACGGGGAACAAAAGAATTTTCATTTATATGGACAAAAAAAAAAGACACACAAAAAAAAACTTTTATACATTGGGAGCACTCCCGCAGCATTGATCTTCTCCTTCTTCATCGCCTCCTCCTTCCTCGGCGAAGCCTTGGGTCCCATCGCCATATTCCCACATCAACACCGAGGTTGGGGAAATTGATGGATGAGCTGCCTCTTGCAAAACTCAAAGCCCTCGCCTGAAGTCCGTCGCAACAGAATCTGTAACCGCCGCTTGAATTCTCCCGAGGCTTTGAAGTCCTCAATGGCTACTCCTGGCCTTCGCCAGTTTATTTGTAATCTCCGCCACAAGTGGCCTTTCAGAATCGTCACCTCGGTGTGCCGGGCTGGTGATCCTTCTCGCCAACTCGGCGCTTAGTCTCCGCTTTAAAGGGGCTCGAGTTTTGAGCTTTTACCATTCCATTTCCAGCTCGGCGAGTCTGCGCGAGCCCTTTGGAAGTTTACGTCGTGGAATACTGCTGGCTGCGGAGGCAAAGAAGAGGCGAACAACAACGACCACCTGCCAATTAACACCTCAGTATTCGCCGAAGAAAAACAACCACCAAGATTTTCACGATTACCCTGGCCCAAGGCATGAAAGATTTGGCGACCAATTCATTCCTCGGATAATTGTCAACCTCTTTCTGGTCGGAACAGGAATCACCCCCGTAAGGCAGCCTACGAGCCACTGAAGCTCCTCCGACATAGACTCGGATCCTATTCGCACCAGGGAAGAGGTCCCCCGCTTCAGCATCACGCCCTCTAGATTGATCACCCCTCATTAGATTGAATTTTTTAGCAGCGTGGGCGGCACTGCTTCTTTTCCCTTCTACGAGTCAGCTCGCCTATTTCGATTAAAAGTCGCCTTCCACGTACGTTTTCTCGCGGATGTCCACGTCCTTGGTGGAGGCTGGCCGTCTTCTCCTTCGTAGCATTCTCCTCGGGCCTTGGCCGTGCCCTCGGTTTTTGCCCACAATGTGGCACCAGCTCGAGCGACATAGCTGCACATGAAGATGTTCAATAAGGAACAAAACAGTAAACAATTGGTTTTTTGAATATACGCATCAATTTGAGCTCGGGGAGTAGCTCGGATTCCGAAATGGGGAAACCGACACCTGATCCGAACAATGGGACCGGAGTCCCAGATGGAGATTCGTAAACGGGCCCTTTAAACCTTCCCCCCCGAGCCACCTTTACCAAGGTTTCACATCCATGCATCATCCAGTGAAAACCGGGTGGGCTCTCCTAACGCCTCTCCGATATCCCGTCTGAATAACTCCCAGGTATTCACCCGAGTCTTCGCGAGTAACGAACTCACCCTCGTCCCCACAAAAAAAAGTCTTGTTGTCTCCCTCCGCCACGGTAGAGAGCGCCGTGCACCAGCCGCAAAGTGTTTTTTTGAAAGGTCCGCGAACTCCAGTAACCTTTCGACACCTCAAAGTAGCTCCGGGCTCTACTTCCCAAATATCGCCTCCGTCCTTTTTGTGTCAACCTCGGACAAGGTCGGCAACTTATACAGCTTTTTTCCCTGAATCGCATGTCCGGCGAAATAAGGCTTAGAGACAAAAGACCAATTAGGAACTAACCTGGCATCTCCCCCAAGATTTGGGACCCGCGGATTACTGTCGCGGAGGGTTGTGCCCGACGGGAAACTCCATTCGTCCCCCCGAGGCAAAAAAAAAAAGAACCTCGTCTTCACCCCTTCTACGTTGCTCGGATCCTCGGAACAGGTTCTTCCTCGGGCCTCGCCTGAATGTACCACCCACCGACCCCGAATCAGTAAGGGATTGAGGGAGTACAAGACCTGAATTTCGTCCACAGGACATGTGACGCTTGAAAATAACGCCATAATCACCAGCGAACAAATGACTTATCGCAACGCGTTAGGAGACAATTGTGCAGGGCAGATCTTGTAATGAATAGATTCCCTAATGGTCGGATGGAGGGGAGCCTAAGCCGGCCAGAAAAGCGGCTGGGCTTCGTAATGCCCACCTCGCCTGGCGAGGCTGATACAAGTTTCTCTCCTTCCCCAGAAGCCGAAGTAATCCTGAGGGGAATGAATAAGTGGATCCGAGCTTGTCCAGTTCTTCCCTGGGAACATGGCTACCCCCTCCTTGGTAAGACGCAGTATCCATCTTTGGGGAGTTTGTTGGTGGAGACGAGACGGAGACTGGCCGTTCGTCGATATAAGACTTCGCCCCTAGATGATGGATATCCAGAAGGCAGGGATTGCCAGATTCTTCGCGCCGATGGTTGGTCTTGGAGAACATACAAACGGGCAGCCGACCTGGTTATGGCGAGATGCAATTAAAAATGGATCAGCACTTCGCATCAACGGAAATGTGCGAATGAACAGGTTAACCACACCCCATTGATATACCATAGTAGAGGGCTGTGATTCGATCTGGCCCAACGGCCCAATCCACACGCGTACGTTCCCGATTTCCGAGATGTGAAAACTCCGTTTCCCGCCATTAAACCATTTTTTTTCCGCCGACCCAACAGTTTCTTCTTCTGCTTTAATAAGTTCCCATCCACGTTTGGCTCCTGGAGTGAGTCGTCGACGCTCTCCACCTGTCCGGTACCATCATTGCACAACACGTCAGCATTGGTCCGCGCGAACACAGGCCTATGATTCTGTTATGTGGATCACCTATGATTGGATGACTAGTCTCCTACCTAGCTCGCCCAAAATTTTTTCCTAACTGAACTACCAATAAAATCATGCCCGCCAAATATTATATCACCTAGGAAAAATCTAGATCGCCAGTTCATTGCAAAAAATCTAGAATCGCCAGTTCAATTTGGTCAAAAAACTAGATCGCTCAGTTCATTGCGAAACGGCTTGAGGATCCTTGATCACATCACAGACGTCGCCATTGGATAAGAACGCCCATTCACCATATTCACGCCAGTCGACGATCCAGCCGTATATTTTCTCGTCGCCCAGGAGCTTATGAATCCATGCCGAGGTAATCAAGTCCAAAAAGAAAACGATACCAGTTTGAAAGCGATCATCTTATTTATTCATCGAATATCACGGTTACAAAAAAAAAATTAAAATAAAAATAAATAAAATAGGGCAGAAGTCAAAGCCATCGCCGAAGTAAGAAGATTCTGATCCCCTCAAACGCTGCTAAAAGTCATCCCGACTCTTTGAACGCGGCGATGATCCTGCCTGCGAGACAACTTGGCTCTTTTCACATGCTCGGAAGATTCCTCGCCTCTAACTCCGCGATGACCTTGTCTCGGCATCACTACAGCCTCGGTGAGAGCCTCGTTCCCTTCGCCTTCTCCTCGCAAGGGCACCTTCTAATTCAATGGCCCTATTCTGCACCCGACATTTCCATCCTCCGTCGATTCAGCGATACCTTTGACTGAGGGCGCCCTCGGCGAAGTCTCTGCTCGTACGGCGAGAGAAGACCCTCATAATAACCCCTGCTACGACGAACTCAAAATTACCGCACTGACTAGGAATGACAACGTCTTGAGGGAAAGACAAATCCCTGGCCGAGCACATGGAGAAACTTGGTCACCACCCTGATCGAGGTGATCCTATCCACCTTCTCCTTGTTCCGCCGGAAGTAGCACCCCCGGCAGAAGCTTTCAGCCTGTGCCGGCAGATGGCCTCACTGAAGCCTGTGGGCCCAAGGGCTTCACCAAGATTTCGCCTGACCGAGGCTGCCCTCAGTCAGTCTGAAGCAATGGCGGCCTCGCGGCGCTCCAGACGCTCCGGTGTCATTTTAAGCCTTCTTTGCCTCCGGCAATTGGGCCGACCTGCTTTCCCTTGGATCCCTCTTCCAAGGCCTTTTCCCGGAATAGTCTCGGATCCTTCCGAGATAACACAACACCCTTCGCCGAGAACAGTGCGCCTTTTGAGCCACAAACTTGGCGAGGTCACTGACGGATTCTCTTAGACATAGCCAATCACTAATTT
>CM018896.1:9566012-9571012 GCA_009663005.1 Actinidia chinensis | reverse complement strand
ACTCAAAAGGCAAGAGATTGAGAATTTGGAAGATTTCGGGTTATTCGTAGAGATGGGGTCGAAGAGTTTTGACCTGGTAGCAGTTAACGAAGATTCAACGATAAGAGATTCAAAACCATGTGTGTGAATTCACGCCGACTAAGGCCATGAGAAAACTCTTGTATACATATTATTATTTTTCATACTGTATTCTTCTCGATCTTCGATTGTATGTTTTTTCATGTATTGTTATTGTGTTTTACATATTGCTCAGTTCTTGATTGTCAATTTTGGCTGCTATCAACATAATGGACTACTCCCTACCAAAGGGACTTTTGAATATTTATTACTTTCTTTTGCGAATATTGTGTCCTTAAAATTATTTGCATCGAGGACTCCTCTCGAGTTTTCTTTAAATCTCTTACATAAAGTATTTAATGTACAACAAAATATTACATTATTAATTAGTACTCTCTAGTTTTAAAATTATTTGCAATTTTCTTTTTATAAAATGCAACATGTGTCTAAATTTCCATATTTCCTTATTATTGATGAATGGTATGCCCCAATAAAATTATTTATACTTGGGGTTTACTAAGTGGGCTTACCTGTTACATACAATAAATTCGCACATGAAAATTTGTTAAAATAATTTATTTATTTTTTATTTAAGAATTTATTAAAATAATAAAAAAATTCATTTATGATTTTTTTCCCTTTGTTGACCTTATCGTCATCGCCATTTTCATTGATAACGCCAATCCTCAATCCATTTTCAACTTCATATATCAATTATAGTTATGAAATCTATTTTGGTGAAATTTTCGGGGAACAAAAAGAAAATTGTATCAAGTCTATAAATAATGGGTTTGTCTCAAGCAATCACGCAGTCAAAAAACTAAATCGTATGAAATCAATTGGATGTAATTAATTAATTAATCCCAAAAATTTTGATATTTTTGTAGAAAACTGCTAGAACATAAAAACTTAGGTCCAAAAAAAGATGACTTTTTGGTGAAATTGAAGAGGATGAGAGAGAGAGAGAGAGAGGAGTCTGGAATGGGGGAGTGAGAGGAAGGAAAGCGTCTCTCCAAAGGGGGATGAGTAGGGGCAAAAGTGTAAATGCAGACATATGTCGTGGCTCTAACAAAACCGATCGTGACATTATCGCCACTCATTTCAAGTTTCAACATTTATTTGGGCCAGGTGATGGCACTGATTGCGGCCGGCCAGTGGTGTCCATCAGCCGCAAAGTGCCTCAAAACGTGTGCCGCGGGATTGCGGAGATTTTTTTCTATACCAAATTCAAGTAATTTTAAAATAAATTAATAGTTGTCCATGCTCACGGACACTACGAAAAAAAAAATATATTAAAAAATTTTATAATTTAAAAATAAAATAAAATATAAATATCAGATAAAAAATAAATTGTATGTACATACCAGATACATTACTATAAAATGGAGAACAAATTACAAAATACAATAATTTTAATTTTTTTTATAGCTTGAGAGAAATGAGGAAAAAAGAAATAGGTGTTTTAATTTTTTTTTAGTATGGTCCCATTAAAAAATAATTCAATAGATAAAAAATATATCTAGATTTAGAATTTTTTTTATCCATTAAATAAGAACCTATGCGCGTCTCACATTTTTTAGAAGAATGACGTGATATTTTTTGGAGGAGAAAATAATCTCATGTGAAATCTCAATGGAGAACAAATTAGAAATTACAATGATTTAAATTTTTTTTTTATAATTTGAGAGAAATGAGGGAGAGAGAAATGAGTGTTTTAATTATTTTTTGGTATGGATCTAATTAAAAAATGATCCAATGGATAAAAATATACCTAATTAAAAATTGTGTGTCCATCTGAATAAGACAATTTATGTGAGTCCCACACTTTTGAGAAGAAGAATGATATTTTTTTAGGAGAAAATATCTCACTAGGTGACAATCTCACCAACCGTTGAATTAATTCAAATGAATTTTCATTTCAACCTAAACTATTGAAAGATAGTTTTTGAAATTCAAAATTAGTTGTGTTGATTAGTATAGGATTTTATTGGATTCAAGTATTTTAAAATTTATTTATCAAATTCAAGTATTTTTTGAAATCGTGTTTTTAAAAATAACTTCGAAGTTTGAAATAAACATAATTTTAGAGCAAATTTCTTAATGAAATCGTGTCATCGTCCAACAAGTTTGGCCAAAATCATGTTTACATCTGAAGAATTTAAAAACCAACAAAAATTCTTTATTTGAATGAGTTTCCGTATGACAATTTATTTCAAACCCGTGTTTTCGTAAATACTACCCCAGTCGCATGTTAAAGTTCTATTATTTTCTTTTTGGTATGTATATCAAATTTAAAAGTCAATAAAAAAATATATAATTTTTTTATTTTACCAATTTTTTATATATTATTTAAATAACATTTAACAAAAAAAATTGAAATAAATAATTACATGAATAAATTATAAAATTAATAAAAATTAAATATAATAATTATATTCTATTAAAAAATTAAAATTCTCATAATGTAACTTCAGTGTAAGGCGGAGTTGGCCGTAAATTTTAAAATGTTTGGGTCAATTAAATTTAATTTTAAACATTTGGGTTTGGTAAAAAAATAATTGCGTGGACGTAGGGATGACAATTTGATCCGAAAAATCCGATTTCCGCCCCCGTTTAGCGGGGCGGAAGGTTTGGAAAATTAAAACCGATTAATAACGGGACGGGGGCGGGTGTTAGCCTCCTCCAACCCCGAACCCGCCCCGATTACCCATTATGTATAAAAATTAAAATAATCTCTATTTTTTTAAAAAATATTCATAATATCCGTACTATATATTATCATTATATATAATATATAAATATATATAACCAATAATTATATAAAACAATCTATATCTAATTAAAAAATTTATTAAACGGGGTGGGGGTGTAGAGGCCGATTCCGCTTCAACCCGCCCCGTTGCCATCCCTGCGTGAACGTGGTATACCGTTCTGGTGCGGAGCGGTGCACCTTTAAGTTGTGTCATATTGGCCTCTAGTGAAGTGTCTTACTATGTTGAATTGACGTGTGAGTGTCTGATTTGGTACTGGCTGGATTGACGTTGCGACGAGATGTAAGGGAACACCAGTTCCACGTGGGATCCGACAAAGAAGACAGAAATGTCAAATGAGGAAAGCTGTAGAAACGGTGACGTCTCATCTCTGACACGATCTATTCGACGCATTAAATTACCCCGAGGAAGAGAGAGAGGGTAGCTGACGACGTTGCCACTCCCCCGCCGAAAGTAACACCAGACCCGTGTAGGAGTGCAATTATGTTGGGTGATTCTATTGGACCCAAGATATTTTTTTCTTGCCCCAAATTTTGGGGTAAATTTCGTAGACCTCCTATAAGGTTTTTAATAAATATAGTCATAGTTTGTGTAATTTTTAAAATAATATTGATATTTTTTATTCTTTAAATTATTATTAAAAAATTATTAACTAATTTTTTGTTAAAAATAATAGGATTAGCTTTATATTTAGATTTTTTTGTATTTTTTTCTTAATATACTAATTAAAATTAATAGACATTCTCTTCTGTGTGGAACACTAAAAAATATTAAACTCATTAATGTACTTTCTATCAATTTCAGAACCCTGCACACCATTAATTGATTGATTCATATCCGAGTCTGCTCAACTCTTATTACCACAGAGACATTAGCGTTACAGTTCAACTAACCTACTACAAAACCACCACATACCTACATCGACACGCACACTATGGCTCACACACAAACCGATTCTCTCTCTATCACACACAGACTTTTCTCTCTTTGATAGCACACACCAACTAATAAAAATTATTATTTACATTATATTTTCTAAATTTAAGGATAATCTTATTATTTTAGACAAAAAATTAGCTTAATTAAAGAATCTTGATAATAGTTTCGAAAATAAAAAATGTCAATACTATTTTAAAAACTATAAAAAAAGTTACTGTAATTGTCAAAAACTAAAATATATAAAGAAATATCAATGAATTTACCCAAATTAAAAATCGAAGTTAAAAGAAATTACTTCGGTCCAAATAGAATTACCCAATTATGCTTATGTGCCAATAGTTGAATATTACCTTTAAGACCTGTTTTGGCTACCTAAAAAAAAATTTGACTTTAAGATTAAAAGTAAAGAAGTAAAATAAATTACACATGCCTACATATAGTTTCTGATAAATACATAAATATCCCTTATAGCTTTAAATTACTTTGCAACTATAATTAATTTTAAAAAATAACCACAAATCCCCTAAATATAATAACAAATATTAATTATAATTACTTAATATTTTTTTATTTCAATTAACAAGAAATTCAAACCATGTATATATAAATAAAACTCATATTTTAAAATTAGTTTTTAAGTTTATAAAAGAACTAAGAGTGAAGTCCAAAAGATATATATATATTTTTCTAATTATATATATATATATGTATACTAGTTGGAGTATGCCCGTGCTATGCCATCGGGCGAGTGATTCTAATGGGTCAATCGAACAATAAAAAATGAAGGTGGGCAAAATCGGAAACAAACAGAGCTGATTTTGTTACCAAGGGACAAATTGGGATAAAAAATGGTTGCAAATGAGGCTACTATTCACTCCATTCACTAAGGGGCAAAAATAAAAAAAATTATGGTAAATGAGTTAAAAAAAATTTACTAAGGTAAAATCGAAAAAATATGATAGATGAGCTACTATTCACTCACATTTACTAGAACACAATCGAAAATAACCCGTCGCTATGCACAGACGAGTTTTCAAAATAAACAATTCATACCAAGAACCTGTCTAATGAGTTAATATGAGTAGGACAAAATCGGACGAAAAAAATTAAGTATGGGGCAATCGAAAAAAAAGGTGGCAATGAGTTAATTGTGAATAGTGAAAAAATCGTGAAAAAAATGATAAACAAAATTTGGTAAATGAGTTAAGTGAGTAGGGCAAAATCGATAAAAAT
>CM018896.1:9528512-9531012 GCA_009663005.1 Actinidia chinensis | reverse complement strand
TCATCAATACTAGTTATCAATACACTGGGATCTAAAATTTTAGACTCTATTTTACTAAATTTTGTTAAACTACAAAATTCAGGTCTAGCAGACACTGCCACCAAGCTATCACTATAGATCAAACTCGGTGGAGTCCCTGCGCCGGAGCTCGGTTGATACATTATTAGACATTGCCACTGTCTGAGCTAAGGCAAGCACCACTATCGAGCTACCGCTATATAACAAGCTCGATAGGGTAACCGTGCCGAGGCATGACTGAGGGAAAACGGTCGACAGCGATCCTGAGGCACGACAGGGGACAAAAGATGACTTGTATGACGAAATTTCCTCTAACACCCCATGCCTGAATTGAAATGTCGATGACATGATGACAAGTTACCAACTAGGTCCCAGAGGCATGATTGGGTCAGTCGTCTACTCACTAACACAACAGTCAACGCGTCTAGGCATGAGTCGAGCTGCAACACGTCCAATGACGTTACAGTTTGTGCGTCCATCCATGCGCTGAACTGAACTATATAAGACCAGTCTTTATTCTCTTAAAAGTATGCAAACTTACCTACTCTAAGCTTCGACTATCTCTCTCTCTATATACACAATTTGATCTTCCGGTCATCTAATTTGACCGTGAGAGAAGCCGTTATCCAAAAACAGCTACAGCAACCGAACTCAAATTTTTTTGTCGCAATTAGGCCATCACAACCAGTGACTGTCAACAACCACCTTCAATCGCCACTGATATGCGGCAGGTATCTATCATTGATTTCTTTTCTTCCACTTCACAAACATTACACCCCCACAGTTAGCATTGTTGTTCTAATCGACTACATAAAATCAATAAGTGAATATCGATTTTTGACATTATACAAAGTGAAAAAAACCTTTTAGAACATAGAGTTGGTACTCTCTCCAATACACTACATGATAACAAACGGATTGGATGACTTTGACCCACATAGTTTTGTTATACTCTAATTATTGTGCATTTTTTCTCGAATTTGCCTCCGCTCTATTTAATTATTCTTTAAAATTGTTGGTCTTTCTCATTTTTTCTTCTGAAAAACAATCTTTTTTTTTTAAATCATTTTTCATGTAAATTTTCTCACCTCTCTATTCACTTATTCTTTAGTGTTCGTCGTGCCATGGTGCTACCCATCTAATTTGGGCCCACCAAGGATTTTATTGACATAATTCAAGTCGCTTATTATGAAAAGTAATACAAAGTGTTCATGAGAACACTAAAAGTCCCCCACATTTCATAGCATTTTTGGCACACTATAAATAAACATTGTAGTTTCTTTTATCATAGTGTGTCCAGTGGATTTTGAAAAGGAAAAGAAAACATTCGGGATTCGTTCAGGAAATATGATTATCCGTGTAACCACTCGTCTCTACTCTTCCGCAATCCCCTACACAATATAGACTGTTTTATGGGTACAGCCTCTTCAAGAGTGCTTACATTTGCGAGTCTAGCCTCTTCAGGAGCATTTACATTTGCCTGTATGATCACTTCAGGAGTACCAATTTCTATGTCTTGGGAAGAACCTTATCTTTTGCACCGACTAGTCTCCCACACTTCTGGCGTGCCTTTGATTCACTAGTTGCTACACCACTTGATTGTCCTACAGAGACATCAATTTTTGTAGGAGTGTTAACAGATGGGATATGAGACTTTATTACTCTGTTTGTGTCGGTGAATGCCTCCGATATTTGATTTGCAATATTTTGTAAATGAATTATTCTTTGAACTTCTAGATGAGATAGCATCAAAGCATTCCAAGTGATTTCACGTTGAGCTTCTGGCTGAAATTTTTTTCTAAATTGATTTCATCAAAGTGACAATGCTCGAACCGTCTTTAAAGATATTGATGTGGGGTAAAATATCCATCTACCGATATTCTAAGTCAGGCACAACGCTTGAGGGAACACGTCACCATATCACCAATGTAGTTCTAGTCGCCCGTTATATCATCGCCAATTGATCACTGCGCCAATGTATGTATGAGCATCTCCAACTCGCCATTGGGCGAGATCACCTACGTCGCCAGATTAAAGTATCTCCATAAGGACTCCATCTATATAAGACTCCCTCTCGACAACGGCACATATGATTGCGGAATGATCTCCATATGGCATTTTTCTATTTTATCTCCAAGATCTCCATCCATACTTATCCTCCCGAGGATCACGCCGTACTTTCCTTATACGGCTCACCATTCTCCAGGTATGAGTTAATACCGGGTGCACATGATTACTGATAGCTCTGTTCTCTTAGATTCTGCTCGCCTTAGTCTGATTCGTACGCCGAAGGGGTTTTGAGCGACCTCGTACTGACCGGTAATGTTTGTTTCTTGTTACGCAAGTCGCCCATCTTGTTGCCTAAATCCAGAATCAAGGTGAAAGATCAATTCTGACTGTTAATCGCTCATCCCAAATTTCAACCACAATAGATATCATCTGTTAAGGTTCCAGATATCTAATGATAGATGGAGAGACAAAG
>CM018896.1:9451012-9453512 GCA_009663005.1 Actinidia chinensis | reverse complement strand
TGGAAAAGGTTAGGAACAAAAATTTATTTAAAAAAAAATGTAAAAAACAATTTATGCACTGTCTAATTGTAATGAGTATAATAACTCAAATTCAATTTCAGATTTTGTTTTGAATAATTAATTTAACATCTTTTCTAAAAAATGAACTTTTTTACTATTTGATGAGCGTTATACTTTTCGATTCCTCCTTACAAAACAAAGTTGAAAATGTAAGATTTTTTATTAAATAAAAAAAGTATACTACAAATAAAAAAAATCTTAATTTTGAGTAATTACGTCTTTAGTCAACAATAATTTTTTTTTGTCTTTAATATTATTTAAATTTTCAAAATTGCATTGCTATCAAACCTGGCCTCTCATTCTCACACTCTGAAAAACTTAAACCTCAACCAAATATTGGCCAATTTGACAATAAGTTATGAACATAAAATTCTTTCAAATTACAAAATCCATTCACTCATCAATTCCTTCTAGATACGTCAAGGAACGCCCATACACCTTTTTTATAACAGAAATCCTATAAAAGAAATCCTTGAAACAAAGTAGAAAAAATCAAGGTTTCTCTCATGCATTAACTCAACCAACTTGTGGACATACTAGATGAAGCTGCAAAATCATCTAGGTAGTAAAATCTTCAAGGAACTTAAGGTAAGTGAATATTATAACCTCATTCACTTGCTACAGCATACAACACTTGATGGGGTATTGTACCCCTATAACTATTATAAATGGTGAGGTCTTTATGAGATTGGTCCAGGACTTTAAAACAGAGCACTCAATAAGGGTTATCAAAAACCCCGGGACCCATGGCTCGAGTCCAGAATAGCATGGGCTGGACTTGGGTCCAATTTTAAAGACCGTGACCTGCCTGTAAGCCTCATAGCCCGAGGCCCATCACAAAAGCCCGGTGTTAGGCCCGTACTTACTTTTTATCATTTTTGTTTTCATTATACACATTTTTTAGTAGACTAATTTGGGCCTAGAAATTGTTCAAGTTGAAACAATTTAATGAGTTTTTTGAGTTTTTTTGTTTTTAATAAAAAAATTTAACGTTTGATCAAAAAAATTATCTTTTTCCAGTTCATATTAACGAGAGGAATCTAAAAGTAATTTTTTTTATTTAGTTTAGAAAAAAATTGCACTAAAAAATTAAAAACTAGCTAATTTGTAGAGTAAAAATAATTTATCTGTAGTAAACATTTTCTTAAATTAAATGAATTTTTTATATTTTTAAATTTCTTTTGTCAAGCAAAATCAAAAAATATAAATTTTAATTCAACAGTTAAAAAGTTTATTAAAAATAAAAAAATGTTTATTTCATAGTGCCCTTTAGATGAACAAATTTAATTTTGGAAAGAATAGGTCAATGGAGGATGGGGGAGAGGGGACAAAAGAGCAGAGCAGAGAGATATGGCAGCCACCTGACAAAGCAGCTTCGTAAACCCAATTACCCAGGAGTAAAGTGCAGTTTTAAGTCTTTTTAGTGGTGACTTATGAGAGTGAGGTTTTAAGATTTAGGTGAAAGTAGAATTTGGGATAAAGATTTGGATTTGATTTTGTGATCTATTCATGCATATTTTGACTTTTGAGGATTTGCAGTTGTGCACAAAGCTATTGTCTGGAGCTATTTAACAAAGGCATGACTTTAAAAGGCACGTGGGCCATGTGGCATGTCGCCTCTCACCTCTGTTTTGTATTTGTACACGCGCAAATATCATACTTTGTCAATGACTTTGCACTGGCCAAGCCTGAGTCAATCACTGGACTATTCTATCACTCAGGGCTATCTAGTATCAGGCAACGGTAACAAATGTAGAGTGTTACTATTTATCTGCCGTAAATGGTCTCTATTGGAATTAGAAAACTTTGTTAATTTAGTCATCTATAATAGGTCATGTTGACCATAATTTATTCTTCTTTTATTTATTTTTTCTTATTTAGTCTTGGGTTATACTATATATTGAGGTGTGTGTGATTAGTTAAATAAGCTTTTCTAAATTTCTATTTGGTATCAGAGCAAATCAAATCCTAGCCTCCAACACTACCTTCATAGCAGCATAAACCCTAACCCACCAGCCACAGGCCAACAACCCAATCTTGCCAGCAGACCCTGTGCAACCCAGTCCTGCCAAGAGACACCAGACGCAGCACCTGTAGCATCTCCTGCCCCTGTGCAGCACCACTACAATCACTAGCAGCCCCTGTGCAACCCCAGCCCCTTTACAACCGTCCAACCCAGCCTTTGTATAGCCAACAGCCTCCAGTCAACTCTTGTACAACCTTTCCCAGTTCAGCACCATCGTGCAGTCCCCAGTGCCCAGCGCTGTCGTTGTGCAGTTAGTCCAGCACTGTCTAGCAGCCGCGCAGCCATCAGTGAAGTCCAGTGCAGCCAGCAACAGCTGTACAGTCCATAGTAGCCCAGTCCAGCAGCTACACGCAATGCAGCCAAAAGCCGTGCAGTCCCTAGAAGCCCATCACTATTGTGCCGTTGTGCAGTTAG
>CM018896.1:9411012-9418512 GCA_009663005.1 Actinidia chinensis | reverse complement strand
AATAGTGTGCACAATAATGTTAAATGCGAGAAAATTTGGCCGATAAATTACAATAAAATAAGTGAATCATGCCCATTTCATACTGCTAACGTGTCCATGCTTGCAAGTATCATGTCCTGGACACTGTAAATTAACAAACTAACAGAGTAACATCACAATATAGTTTGGGAAAATTATGAAAAAAATCCAAGAGTTTGACCTTGGTAGCAAATTAAACTATATATTTCAATCATAATAAATTAAAACCTTAAAGTCTTGATTAGGTTACAATTGAAACCATCAATTCCTGTTTCGTTAGAGTTGACGAAATCAATTTATTCATGTCAAAATGACTAGGGAAACTACATCGTTCGACATCATCCCCTTTTAAAATCTTTAATCACTGCAATTAGAGCACATTTTTAAGTTAAATAATCAAGTTATTTTTTAGAGTTTTGTGTAAAAATGAGCCATAATAGTGTCGATTAAGGTTTTTAAAGGAAGATAACATCGAGCGACATCGTTTTCCTAAGTTTTTGGCTAGAATTAATTGATTATGTTAATCTTAATGAAACAAAGACTAACGAATGATTTCAATTGTGATTGAATCAAAACTCTATAATTTAACTGTTACAATTAAAATTATAAGATTTAATTTGTTACCATGGTTAAACCCAAGCCTAGGTTTCTTTTTGTAATTTTCCCATGTAGTTTTATGCAGTGGCCGTATCACCATAAGTATTAATTATTATCTATGATAGGAAAAAGAATATCCCATAAGTTCATAACATGAGTTGCAAAATTTCACGACGTTACCTATATGCAGCTACCAGTGGCCATGCTGGCAAATGTCTAGGTTTCACTAGTTCAACAAATTAAATTTAAAGCCCTTCGAACTTAAACTTTTTCAATAATTGTATACTTTAATTTTCAAGTTAACGACTGTTCATATGTCAATATATGACCACTGCAACTCGGTGCAAAATATTTTCAGAAGTCTAAGATTACTGCAGAGAATACCCTAAAGAGGCTAGAACTAATTAATCTGGTGGACACTTGGAGCATAAAATCGACACGCTAATAGTTCGCGATGTCGAACATGGATTGATCTATCTTCACCTTTCTGTCAACATTAGGGGAAGTGATTGTAATTTCCAGAACATAAAAGGGGGATTCATAATAAAGCTAAACATCAGACGAGATTATTGTAATTTATCTAAATTTGAAAGGGAATTGGGGTATTGGTACGTCGGGTGTACTCAGAAAGTGTTGGTTTGCATTTAGCAGCTCATATTGTATTCTACATCCTGCAAACCCCCCGCCCCCCTCTCTCCCTCCCTTTCTCCCCGCATGATCCTCTACCGAAGCTTTCGGTGGTTCTGCGACAATGACCTCCATCACTTCCGTCGAATTGAATTACCTCGTCTTCCGCTACCTTCATGAATCAGGTTTCTCTCTCATCTCCCTCCTTAGTCTATCACATATGTTCATCTGAATTTCTTATTGATTCTGTGAATTCTTGATTGATTGTGTTTTGTTAATTCGGTTTGGGGTTTGGCCCGTTTGGGCAAGGCTTTGAAAAATTTGAGTTTGAAAACAAGTTTCTAATCGACTGAGGGTATTAGTAGTAAGGTTTTGTAGATCTGCTAATGCTGAATGTCTTTGTCTTTTTTTGAATGTTTTGTTTTTGTATCCTCTGTCAATATTTGGGAGTTTAGTCAATAAGTTCTCTTATTAGTATTAATTTGCTGTGGTTGGTGATGAAATTGAGTACGATTTTCTTGTTTGAATTGTGCATATTCAATGGAGTGCCTCTATTGTTAGGGCTACCTTTTGTCACGGAGTATGAGACTTATCTGTATCGGATACGATACTCCTCCGGATACTCGCATATACATATCAAAATGTATCGGATACTTTTGAAATTATATTTTTAATTTCGAGAAGTATCGACACATTTGAGATACTCTAGGTCATGTATCCGAATTATAATCAAATTGAGTCTTGCATAGTATTAGATTATAATTGATAGAATACAAATAATTATAGTTGAACTATACTTGGATTACTTACTAGAAAAGAATAAAATAATAAATTTATAGTATTAGCTTTTTTATATTGTCAAACTAATGTATCATTAATTTATCAGTACGTCTCATATTCATATCTCTACTTTAGAATGGAAAAAAAAAGTTTAACCCTTCTCTTGAAAAACAATTTTAACTGTTTTTTGCTGATTTTAAAATATTGTTCAAATAATTTTTTATTATTACTAAATTTAATAATAAAAATATAAAATTATATTTTATCATTGGCATATCATCGCCGTATCCGTATCCTAGTTTTTTAGGTTTAGGTGTATCTACGTATCCGTATCTCGTATCTGTATCCATGCTTCCTAGTTCACGGCAATTTAAAGCATTTTTGGGAATGTCAAGAATCCTTGGCTTAGGGCATGCTATGTCATTTCACACAATGCTTGCCATGGCAAAAGCCAAGCCTCCCTTGGTGATGGGGCACCCACTTCGATATAGGGACTGTGAAACAAAACCAAGTTATCCTGTGCTCGACTCGTGTCTTGCTCGCTAAAAGCTCTTTTGAGATCGGAACCTGACATAAGTATAGTTTGAATGCATTTTTAAGATGCTTAAATTTTTTAGCTGAGCTCGAACTCAGAGTGATACGAAAATCAACAATGTATAGAAAGACAAAGATACTGGAGCTTCCGCTCTTGTTCAACTGGCTTAAAGCTTGTTTGACATTTGATCAATAGGTAAACAAGGCAAGTTTGGACACATCTTTTTTTGCACTCGTTAGGCTTTCAAGCAATGTTATACAAGCAGTACTGGACTCGGATTGGCTCGTTTGTAGCATGTTAAATATTCCAACTTTTTTCTTCTGTGTTTGTGTTTAATGTTCTGCTGGTGTTTCCTTGGGGTGAAAAGTATATGGGGAGGGTATCTTTACAAAAGCAAGATTTCTAATTAGGGAAGAAGTTTTTTGTAATTTGCCACAAGTGAGCCATCTTGGAAGATTTCATGGTTTCAATATTGTGCTGGAAAGAGGAGATCTCCAAATAGGTTATTTATTGACATATAATTCTCATAAATAGAATAAAAATAAAAATGTTCTCTAGCATTCAATGATAGCAAAATTGTTGACATAAAAGTGACAACTTTACCTAAAACTCCTCCCTCATCTCCCTATCAACCACATCTACGGTTCCGTGGAAAACAAGAGAGAAGAATAGATTAAACTTGCTCACCACCGACTCGGATCAATTGTTAGATGGAGCCACATCGGCCAAAATGCCAGGAACTGAGTTGCCTAGCATTTTGAATACTAAGAGAAAGAAGAACAACACAATAGCCAAAGAACACGTCAGAGTTTGAATACCAAAGGGAAGAAGAACAACACGATAGCCAAATAACACAACAGATGTCAAATCCAAAAAGCGTCATTGCCAGGTGTTCCATTTCAAGGATAAGAGATTTAGGTGTACCATTAATATGTCAGGAATTCACGATCTGATTATATTCACACCAATAGACAGATTATATGCACATGTATTAGCATTGTAACTATGGATATTTGTGTAATGTGGGTGTGGAGGAAGAAGTGATATGAGTATTCAGGTTTGGACTTTGGCTTTGATTATTTCATAGAGCAAGAGAGCGAGAGAATGAAGTTGGTTTGTGAGTTTGTAGACCATTCACCACTGGGAGCAAAAGTATTAGAACAAAATGGAGAACGATCTAGGTGGGGTGGCTACAAGGAATCTATTTATGAATCCCCTTAGTTGCTTTGTGGCCAGAGACATTCAGGGTTTTGTGGTTTATTCCCACCTCTCTCTTGTTACTTTCTCTCTCTTTCACTTTTCCATTTCTTATTTTTTTGTTTTTCCCCTTGTATTGATAAGGTTGCAAATTTTTGCTAGAAAAAGTTAGCGTATAAAATGAGTAAGTTAACAAAATGAGAAAATATCTTATAAATATTGAGAAATTCTTCCTTGTCCATTTAAAATAATTAAACTAATTTGTTGTTATTTATTGGTTAGCTACTACCACAAAAGATGATGGATGGGGCCAATACTTTGAAATATGAGGACAAATGCTTCAATTTTTTAAAACAAAATATCTCTCTTTTTGCCTTTATCTTTCTCACAAACACACATACAAAGTGAGAAATTTAACATATTCACCATTACTGAGAAATTTCTCCTGATCCAATGCTGGCTTGTGACTCAATCTCTTATTTCAAGATTTCCTTGAGACTGTTACAATCTCTCTCTCTCATAAAATTTTTCATAAAAGCTAGAAGTTTTTCATGTTTGTGAATTTGAGAATTTTCTCAGTCTTCAATTTGTTGAAATTGAATTTCTCAAGATTCTAATGACTAAACTATCAATTTGAGATTCTAATGACTATAACTACAGCTCACTATTATTAGAAGTTTGAACAAAATCAGTAATCAGTAACTCCCTATTGCTTCTGTCCTAAAACTTCCTAATTTGGAGATGGACAAAAAGCAGAATCAGGGTTCCATCCCTCCCAATCCTTTTTCCCACTGCTTATTAAACAGCCAACAAGGGGAAATTGTGCATTTCTCTTCTCTCACCCACCCTCAATCCGAACTTAGTGTTTGTATGTGTATATATTTGTTGTTGTAATGAGAACTCATGTTTCAGAATCTTCGTTGTAAAAAATCTGTCAGATCGGTATTTTCAATTTAAATATCTTCCTTTCATGTATCCATATTCCTTCTTCGAGATTTGCTTCATAAGTTTTGTCCATCCTGTGGTTCGTTGCCCGTAAACTTTTATTATCATGTGATTTAATGTTGCTTTGTTTCATAACAAAGTTCTTTGATCTAATTGACATTTGTATGATTGTTATGTTTTTGTCATCATGGTAAAGCATTAGTGTCCAATTTAGTATCCTATATGTTATGATGAACAGACTTCGGTTAGGTCTCTCATTTTGACATCAATGTGATTTGTAAGACATGGCAATACAGAGGAATTTAAACAATGGGAACAACTATATACATTATGCTAGTACATTTACCATATTGAGTGCATATTTTTTTGTGCTCACCTGTGCATATTTTCATGGGAATAAACCATTGAGATTTGACAATGAAATAAATATTTAATTTACTGTAGATTCATTAAAGCTATGCACACCATCCATTATTTCATTTACTTCTGCAAGATTTGGTTAGTATACAAGTTGTACACCTTATTTTCAAACAAGTTTTTTACCAGATTTACTTAGTTATATTGCATGGTAAAAGATCATACTTAAACCGTAGTTTTATGAACTTTCTATGCTTAGTAGCTGTTTGATTGGAGCTTAACCTTGAATATAATTGATTTGTCAGATATATCAAGATTTTCTGCACTAGAATTGTTAGATATATCAAGATTTTCTTTACTGGACATTCGTAACATAAAAGATTTTCTATACCAGATGTAGCTATTCAATCTAATGCTGTGTGTTTGATGAGTTAATTGTGCCCCTAGACAACTGAATGAAGGTTCATTAGGAAAATGGCTATGGCATTTAAATTGGAAAAAGGAAGACGTGGAAAGGGTTGATGACATGCGTAAATGTTTTTATAACCCTTCTGTGGTAGGTGTTAGAATGAAGCAGCGTGAGGAATAAGTTCCTGCTCGCATGTTTAATATCAATCTTACCTTCGAAAGGGTTATTTGGTTTTACAGGTTGCCAGTACTTGCAATCTTATGGTTCCTGGTCCTCTAATTCATGGTAGGTTTACTGTTGAAATGAACCTGTTTGTGTTAGAAGAATTAGTTAGGCAAGCCAAGTTTTTTACTTGTTTAGTATAGTTTGAGGATCCAAACAGGCATGGGAGGAAACTTCCAAGGTTCTTATTTCACGCTCCTTCTGAATTTTAGGAAAGGGGAAACAATTGATGTTCTAATTTGCTCCTATTATACTCGCTGGCAGGTTTTACACATTCAGCTTTTGCTTTAAGATATGAGGCCGGCATTAACAAATCCTCAATTGACGGAAATTTGGTTCCACCTGGAGTTTTGATCACATTTATACAGAAAGTACTTCAATACGTAGAGATGGAAGCAAACTTGAGTAATGTTAGCATATGCTTCATACTGCTGTATATTTATATCTACTGTCAACCAAGTTATTGTTATTTTTAAATACCTTGTATATTTTATGCTGATCAATGTTTATTTCAAGCTTCCCAGAGTGAGACAGATATGGATGAAGATTTCTCATTTTTACAACCTTCAGATCTCATACAAAAGATGTTTATGAACTGTGACAAAAAATAAAAGAGAGAGAGAAAAATCAACAAAAAGTTAGAGATAAAGAATTTGATGTGGAACATGAAGGGGACCTTAACCAAGCAAAGGAGAGGGAAAGACACCATAGGGAGAAGGAAAGAGAAAAAGACGAGTGAAAACAAGAAAGGACAAGGGGAGGGAGAAGCAGCATGAGGATCAAACTGACAGAGAAATGGTTACAGATGAAGCATATAAAGTTAAAGTTAGACATGAAGAAAATGGAATTCACGGAGGTAAATCCACTTTTTACGAGCCGCCTTCCAGCTTTTTTTTTTCCCTTTACTTTTTACTGTTTGCATTAGCGTTGTTGATATTTGAGGAATGTTACATTTGAAGGATTTAAAATCAAAGGCCTGCGTATTTCATGGGAGAAAAAGTAGAAAAAGAGTGGATTTACTGCAGCTAATCATTAAAAAGAGCTGATTGGGCTTTACTGGAGCTATTCATATCTCTGGAAAATGATTTGGTTACACAGAATGTTAATTATTCAAACTTGGACTCTTCAACTAATGAAGTGCATGTATCGAACACTTGGCACTTGCATAAAGAGATGGGGTATATCTGATATACCTAGTTAGACATGCTCCCGACTGATTTGAATGAGTTATATTGTTTAACATATGCCCATCCATATAACTTAGTTTATCAAGTAAGAAATTCTATTCGTGTCCTTAACATGAGAATTTGAGATTCTGATTCTTAGGACACATATCTGCATCCATTCCTGTATCTGAGTCCATGCAACATAGGGTGTAAATACTTTAGGTCTTTATTAACCAGCGACTAACAATTATTTCTGTGTACCTGTTGATGTTCCACGGAACTAAATGATACCTCTTGGAAATTCCTGCTTGTTATGGAAACGCCTTTCATTGTTAGAGTGTAGTTCCATCAAATCATTCAAGGAAAAGATTGGAAGTATGAACACTCGGAACAAGGTGCCATTTGGGTATTGGACACTCCTAGGACACAGACACATTGTAGACACGTGTGAGACACTCCACGTGGCGTCCTGTATTTTTATTTCTTTTTTGAAGGCAGGACACGTGTGGGACACGTAAGAGACACGACGGGTACTATTTGTAATTTTGAAAAATATTTTTTGGGGTCAACATGAAAAAAATATAAACTTAAAAGGACCAAATAAAAAGATATTTTTGCCCTAACATCTCTTAGCCCTAATATGCTTC
>CM018896.1:9404780-9407280 GCA_009663005.1 Actinidia chinensis | reverse complement strand
TATATATATATATATATATATATATATATATATATATATATATATATATATATATATATATATATATATATATATATATATATATATATATATATATATATATATATATATATATATATATATATATATATATATATATATATATATATATATATATATATATATATATATATATATATATATATATATATATATATATATATATATATATATATATATATATATATATATATATATATATATA
Source organism: Actinidia chinensis (assembly GCA_009663005.1). Taxonomy (NCBI): domain Eukaryota; kingdom Viridiplantae; phylum Streptophyta; class Magnoliopsida; order Ericales; family Actinidiaceae; genus Actinidia; species Actinidia chinensis. The sequence continues at coordinate 9,407,036 of CM018896.1, read as the reverse complement.
TATATATATATATATATATATATATATATATATATATATATATATATATATATATATATATATATATATATATATATATATATATATATATATATATATATATATATATATATATATATATATATATATATATATATATATATATATATATATATATATATATATATATATATATATATATATATATATATATATATATATATATATATATATATATATATATATATATATATATATATATATATATATATATATATATATATATATATATATATATATATATATATATATATATATATATATATATATATATATATATATATATATATATATATATATATATATATATATATATATATATATATATATATATATATATATATATATATATATATATATATATATATATATATATATATATATATATATATATATATATATATATATATATATATATATATATATATATATATATATATATATATATATATATATATATATATATATATATATATATATATATATATATATATATATATATATATATATATATATATATATATATATATATATATATATATATATATATATATATATATATATATATATATATATATATATATATATATCCGGGATAGAGAAGAGAGCACGGGAGAGAGAGGTGCTTGACCACTTTTGTTGACTTTCCAAAGCTCATGTCACATGGGCCATAATCATGATAAATGCTTTTCTTTCAAAGTTTGTCAAGAGTTCTTTGTGGAAGTGAATCTCAGCATCTCTACGCAATTTTGCCACTGATCACTGCCCGACCGGTCGGGAATTTCTGGACCGGCCAGGACTAAGGCGGTTTAGCTTCTGATCTTTTTTTGGACCAGTCGGGACTTGTCTGGACCGGTCGAAAAGTTCATAATATGCATCTTTTATGCCGTTTTACCTGCAAAACCCTTTTTCACCTCTTTGTGCAAAATATCAATTAATTTAAACAAATAAAATATAAAAGCATGTTAAAATATGGAAGAATTTGACTAAAAAATGTTGTTTTTCTGTGTTTAGCATATTGCTGCCATGAAGCGACAGCGAGAGTCCTTTTATAATAAAACAAAGACCCAATTTAATGTTTTCATTTGTTTATTTTGGTCTAATAATGTACGTGAATATTTTTATTTTAGTTTATCTTATTTTTTTATGATCATGGCATTATTCATCATTCCTCTTGTGCCACACTCCTCGGCAAAAAAAATTTGCCGAGCGTAAGATGTGTCACTTAATTGGAGGAATCCATGCCATCTCCTTTATATGCATGTACCTAAGTCATATTAGAGTAATGCGGGTTCTCACTACATGTTACCTTGTTAACCGCATTCCCTCTTCTATCCTTGCTAGTTAGATCCCTCATCGTGTGTTGTTCCGTGATCTCCCTCTCTACAATTTACTTCCCCAAGTTTTTAGTTGACTAGCTATGTCCATGCCTTAGATCCTGATCGTGACAAACTTGATAAACGGGCAATCAAGTGTGTTTTCCTTGGGTATTCGAGAACTCAGAAGTGGTACAAGTGTTACTCTCCTTTTCTTCAGCTTCACTTTGTCTGTGCTGATGTCCTTCTTCGTCTTCCTGTCCGGACCCTAGTAACTATCTCCCCCATCGAAAAAGTCATTGCAAGTTTATGTTGGTGGAAGAAATTGTTCGCTCCTCATTTGCTTGTTCCACCATCTTTTGCTCAGTTTGGTGGCTCATCTGCCCCTTGTTGTTTCCGCTCCCGTCGATCCTAATTCCCTTCCTATTGCAATACGTAGGGGTAAGCGGTCATGTACCTCCAATCCCATTACACAGTTTGTTTCCTGTGATCGTTTGTCTCCTTCATTTGTTTACTATATCTGTCACTACTACCACTATTCCTATGTCTTCGTTAGAAACATTGTCTATTCCTTGCTAGAGGTAAGCTATGGTTAATAAGGTGACAACCTTGCATGATAATGGTGCATTGGAGTTTGTTTCTCTTCCGTCGAGCAGTCCCTTGTGGGCTGTCGTTGGGTGTTTACAATAAAGTACCTTTCGGATGGTACCATTGAGCGCTATAAGGCGCGTCTTGTTGCTAAAAAGTACACTCAGACATATGATGTTGGTTATGCCGATACATTCTCTCCCATTGCTAAAATTAGGTCCGTGCGTATCCTTACCTCCCTTGCCGCCAATCTTGGATGGCCTTTATTTCAGTTGGATGTGAAAAATACCCTTTTTCACGGTGATCTCGACGA
>CM018896.1:9382280-9397280 GCA_009663005.1 Actinidia chinensis | reverse complement strand
TGCCATCATGATTTTATCATATAAATTATATCATGGTTTGGATTGGCTGGATTTCAAGTCATTGTTAAATCTTTTCAAGGTTAACTCACCTGTACCTATAACATAAATTTCAGTACCGAGGGTTATCATGAATATAAGGCGTGGGTTTGTGTCCGTAGTATATTTGTTTTGGGATAACATGTTAGTGAGTATTTTGGACTTGTATACTATTCTTTTGGCCGGTTTGTGGGAATTGTCATGCGATATCAATGGGTTTGGATTTGATAGCTCAGGCGAAAGCATGGTTCCATGGGAGGGATGGGATTAGTGTGTACTCTAATGAATGCCGTATAGTCATGTTTTTAGTTTGACTTTTTCGATTTGAGTTGTTTGCTTACGTGGCGGGTTTATTGGTGACCGGGGCGTTTGATGACAACATGGTATCAGAGCTCTAGGTTCGAATACTCTGAGCCGTGGGGTGGTAGACCAGTTTGGTTTAAATGTCTAAGTAAGTATTGAGGGGTTAATGTAGTGTGCTATCTATGTGATTAGGATACATGAGTATATGCTACATGTAGTAAATTGCGTTATGGCTATAGCCATGTTTATGACTTAATCATCAAGCGATGATTATCTTATGCTTTCTTGTGGCATGTGTATAGAACATGCCACACGCAACGAGATAGAGGAGAGTTGGCTAAACCTTACGGGAGCTAGTGGGGCCGTGAAGCACGCGGGCTCGTAGGAATTCATGACGAGGGAAGACGATGTGAATCACCAAGAGTCGGTTGAGGCGGAGGTGGGGCACGGATCCAGGAGGAAATGTGCGAGGTTTGCTCCACCTACGAATTTGGGTGGCCCCGAAACTTATGAAGGAGTGTTCACCGCCCATTGAGCAAGTGGTGAGAACGAAAACAGTGCAAACTATGCAAGTGACAGTTAGAAGGCAGAGGTAAGGCTACCACCGCCATGAAGGGCCTTTCTTAACTAAGTCCACCCCAACGTCAAGGAGACTGGATCCATTGGTTTGCGGCAAGATTGGCTGAACAAGTCACAAGAGCATTGGATACAATCTTAGAGACAGAGGGAAAGGAAGAGGAGGGTGTGGTTTGCATCCTATCAATTGCAGGGGGATGCCCTCCAATGTGAGAAGACCATGAGGAAGTGGGAGCAAAGAAGTGGGAGCCTTTCAAGCAAGCTTTCTGATCAATATTTTACGGCTCGTAGGAGGAGTGAGATGGAAATGTATAATTAGTTCAAGGAAGCTGACGTGGCTCAATATGAGGCCAAGTTACTAGCTTGTCCAGGTTTGAAAAGCATTTGTATTGACGGAAGAAGAAAAAGCGAACAGTTATGCGGGGGTGGGACTTACGGGCCGTCCAAAGGAATATAAGAGTGCAGGGAAATGATCAAAGTTACTCGACTAATGGTCAGCGCAGCGGCAACCATGAGGGAGATTGAACGAGGACTAGGAAGATTCAAATCCTAAGTCACGCAATGCGGGGATAAGCAATCCGTCGGAGAGGGGCGTTATTTAAGAAGCCAAGGAATTGTCTGCACAAAAGCAGTATCATATGAGGTCTGACCCGCCAAATATATTATATCATCGGGCCAAAACATCTCGGGGAGGGCCGATTTGGTTTGGTTGTCATCAAACGGGTATCGTATAGTGGACTGCACCTGAAGGGTCAACAGCGGCAGGCGCTACGGGGGGGGGGACAATCTCACATCCAGGCACAGGGGACAATCACAGTCAGGGGGCCACCTACCTGCAGCGGTGTGGTCAGGTGGGTCATATCAGTCGACGTGCACGCCAAAGGGAGAACAGTCAGGAAAAAAAGCTATGGGATGCGCCACAACTACCGGTCAGTTCAGGCCCGAGGCTACTCCAGCGGTTAATCAGCACAGATTCATATCAGTCCCAGACCACAGGTTGTAACTCAGTAGGGTCAGGGACACAGGGACGGGTTTACGCTTATAACATCAGCAGCGGGACGTCGGGGGACAGCGGACCGCCAGGGCCCAGCATGGATTGGATACTCAATTGTGCGAGGTAATTACCTTATGTTTAATCGTTGGGGCTCGTTTTCTCATCAGACACGGGGGCATCACATTCATTCATTAATCATCTTTTGTTTACTTTGGCCTTGGATCGAGGATTGATGTATAGATTCAGTGATGATGTAGACACTCAGTTGGGAGTAGATCGACTTGAAGAGAGAGTTTGCTGATCTTGTGACGTTGAGATCGCTGATCGACGTTTCGTGGTGATTTTATTGTATTAGACATGACTTAATTTGAAGTAATCCTTGGTATGGTTGGTTGGACCGGATATCGGGCCATGATAGACTGTGTCGACATCGAAGTTATTTGTACACCCAAGGAGATCACTTTAATTCGTTGGGGGATCGAAGTCCGTGGTTTGGTTCCTTCGTTATGATGTGGTAGGCAAGGGAGTTAATTTTCTTTCTAGGCGTGCGGTCGATGAGGGTAGGTAGTTAGTTGTGCCTTTTGCCACCAGTCGTTGCGAGTTCCCGGATATTTTTGCGGGAAGATTTGAACAGAGTTACCACCGCAGCGGGAGAGTTGAGTTCTCCATTGATCTATACTAGGCACGCGCCCCTCTCAATACCACCGTATCGCTTGCATCGGCAGAGTTGCAAGAGTTGAAGGTTCAAATCAAGGATTTGTGGGATAAGGGTTTTCTCCTACCTAGCGCATCACCATGGGGAGCTTCGGTTTATTTGACTTAAGAAGAAGGATGGATCGCTTAGAATGTGTGTGAGTATCGACGATTGAACGTTTGTGACGGTATAAAGAATAAGTATCCCCTTCCGATGATCGACGACTTATTTGACCAATTAAAAAGGTCGAAGTTTTGTTTCTCGAAAATTGATTGAGATCGGGTATCATCAATTGCGGATCAAAGAGGGAGATATTGTGAAGACGGCTTTTGCTCACGCTTACGGGCATTATGAGTTTCTTGGTGATGCCATTTGGTCTTACGAATCACCAACAACTTTCTGGTTTGATGAATCGTATCTTCAATCCATACTGACCGTTGTTTCGTGGTCGTAGTCGTGACGACATCTTGATCTACTCGCCATCGGTTGAGTCACATGAGGAGCATTTGAAATAGTGTTACACTCTTGCGAGACACCGTTTGTTTTTTTATGCTAGTTTAGGCAAGTGCGAATTTTGGTTGCCCCGCCCCCCCTGAGGTGAAATTCTTAGGTCAACGTTGTGTCGGGTAGTGGAGTAGCTGTGGATCATCAAAGATTGAGGCAAGTGATGAATTGGAACCACCGAAGTCCGTATTTGCATTCTATTTTCTTGGTTTTTATTCTGGTTGACTACCGGCGATTTGTAAAGGCGTTTCAAGATTAGCGGCACCAATTACTCGCTTACGAGGAATGGGATTCCGTTTATTTGGAGACGTGCGTGCGAGCATTCTTTTCAAGAGCTAAGAAGAACTGACTTCGGTACCAATTCTTGTTATACCCGAGCGAGGGTTGGGGGTAGACCGTGTACTGCATTCTCACGTGATTGGCTTGGGTTGCGTGTTGATGCAGTTGGTGTAAATGGTTCGTATGGTTCTCGCAGTTTAAGACGCAGAACAAAATTTCCGACTCATGACTTGAACTTGCGGCCGTTAATATTTGCTTTGAAAAGTTGGAGGCACTACTTGTACGGAGAGCGGTTTGAAGTGTTTTTTCAGACCGCAAGAGTTTGAAGTACTTGTTCACACAGAAGACTTGAACTTGAGGCAGCGGCGTTGGATGGAGTACATGGAAGACTTATGACTTCGACTTACAATTCGTCCGCGGAAAAGCTAATGTTTGTGGCTGATGCACTTAGTAGGAAACGCTTAGTGTTTTGGGAGCATTTCCTCCATGAGTGGAAGATGTCAGGATATCGGTGAGTATGATTTTCTTCTCGGCGAGACGACGCAGTTTTGCTATGTTGTTCACATTGTCTGCAGAACCATCTATCATTAATAGGGTCGTTGAGGCACAACAACAAGATGGTGAGGCCAAGACGGATTTGCATCGTATCGCTAGAGGTTGTAGACCAACATGTTGGGCTCCTACATTTGGACGGGGGTTTGAGGTATACGTCTATATTTTTGTACCTCTGTCTAGTAGAGACGACGTTCTTCGTGAGTTTCAAATCATTCACGACTTCAGTTCATCCTGGAGGGACGAATATGTACCATGATCTGTGCGCCAGTTTTGGTGGAACGAATGAAGACAGACGTTGCTTTGTTTGTTTCGAGATGTTTGACTTGTCAGCAAGTGAAAGCCGAACACCAGAATCCAACATGTTGCACAACCATTGCCAGTTGTAGAGTGGAATGGGAGCACTCACATGGACTTTGTTACCAGGTTTGCCTAGTCATCGAGAGGGCATAGATCCGTTTGGGTCATAGTGGATCGTTTGACAAAATCCGCGCATTTTCTTCCTATCCCTCTGTCAAATTCGGCAGAGGATCTTGGGTGTTCTTTAGTTCGAGAGATCGTTAGACTTCATGGGGTCCAGTATCTATCGTTTCGATAGGGACCGCGTTTTACAATCGCTTTTTTGGAAGGGGATGCAATCCGCACTATGACGAATTTGAGGCTTAGCACGGCATTTCATCCTCAACTGCGGCATTCTGAACGACTATTTCAACCTTTTGTTGAGGACTACTTCGAAGCATATGTACTTGATTTTGGGGGATCATGGGAGGATCATCTATATTGGTAGAGTTCGCGTAAATAACAATAGTATCAAGCTAGCATTGGTATGGGCGACCCTTTTGAGGCGTATATACGGAAGGTCATGTAGTGTCATCCCGTGTGTTTGGACCGACGTGGGAAGCAAGTTCTTTCATTCAAATCAAATGGGTTCGTGATTAGAGCGAGATGTTGTATTGATTAGTAATCGTTTACCTACTTCACGGCGCAAGAGTCGTCAGAAGATTACCGCCGATAGGAGGAAACTTCATTTGATTTGCCCGTTGGGTAATCATGTATTCTTGAGGTTTCACCTAAGAGGGGTTTGATTGCGTTTTTGGGCATACTGCAAGCTCTCATCCAAGTTTCATTGGACCGTTTGAGATTCTTGACGCTTGGGGCCGTGGTCATCCCGGCTTGCTTTGCCCCGAAGTTTGGGCCAATGTGCACATTTATTTCCATATTTCCTGTTGCGAAAGGAATGACCCGGCCCTCACAAGACGTTTTGGATTGGGGAGATTTGGACGTCAACGAGGATGTAACATACGAAGACGCCCGATTCGTGTATTGGACACAAAGGGGATCAAGTTTGAGAGTGAAGTCTATTTTATTGTTGAAAGTTCTATGGGCTTCATCATGGCATAGGAGGAAGCTACGTGGGAGCGCTAGTCAGAGTGTTCGCGCAAAGTAGCCAGATCTTTTAAGACATCAATGTACCTTTTGGTTTAATTTTCAGGAAGAACTTCTTTAAGTGGTGGGGAGGTTTGTAGGTTTTAAAACATTTTTTCTTTTATATATAGATAATTAGGATGCATATATGACCATCACAATGCCCTCGTGTATATGTTCATCGGTGAAGGGCTTCGGTATTTGGACCCATTTAATTTGAAGTTTGGTTTTTGAATGGACTTGAAGTAATGTGTGGAGAAGTGTGCCAAGTTATTAGGCGCAAGATTGTTTAGAATTTTGTTGGAGCCAAACAGGCCAAGGCCCAAGGCCATAGTCTTAAACTTAAACATTAATATCCCTAAGCATTTATTTATTTCCCCACATTTAATACAGCTTCTTCTTTCTCCTCTTTTTCCGCTTCTCTAGGTTTTCATCTTGAGCTTAGATTTGAGTGAGTTAGAGTGTGGGTGAGGTAGTAGTCCGTTGGAATAAATTGATCTACGCGACAGAGGCTTCATTTTGAGCCAAGAAGATTCAAGGATCGGAGGAATTCGGATTCGGGCATCACCATGTTGAGGAGCTTTTTCATTGCTTAGATTTGAGGTAAAGGGGGTTTTCCTTCCTTGTGATGTTTTCATTGGATTTGTTTGTCATATAGCTTACGGCAGAAAGTCATTGAGACATTATTTTGAGTCTTGAACTTGAAATGGAAATTTAATTTATTAAGGTTGGACGTTGAAAAAATTGGTTTTCCTTGTTTGGGGTTTACTTTTGGTTGTTGTTGATAAGCTTAAATAGGTATTAAGTTTGAGTGTTGGATCCTCAATAAGATTTGTATTGTTTAAAAAAAAGTTTTAAGTTTTGAGATTTGGATTTTGAATGAATTTGATGCGCATGATTAAACTCTTGCTTGAAACTTAGGCATTGGCAACACTTAGGTCCGACCTAACTTCACTTTATTTCGTCCGCAATCTTTTCTGATCAAACTTAGTAGGGTCGCCTAACTTCATTTTAGGTCGTCCCTAGACTTTCACTTTAGGATGACAACTTAGTCACCTAACTTCACTTTAGGTTGTCAGCCATCTTCTTTCTTGACCAAACTTTGGTCGTCAATTGTCGACCTACACTCACTTTAGTCGTCAACTCTACTCCGTCCTCCTCCGGTCGCACTAATATGTGATTTTTTGCTATTGCTCGGATATCAAATTAAATTTTTGACTTGTTTGCAGCATCTATAAGTTTCTTTGAGCATTGTTTATAACAAACTGCTTGCAATGATTTCCCTTATATTATTATTGACGGTTGATGAGATTATGTATTATCAGTCATTTACTAAAAGCTTTTAAGGCAATGTAATCGGGATATATGTTTGGATTGTAACTTAGGAATGGTTTTGATAGAATGACAGACCTCGCTAGAATTGTTCGAGGGTATACATAGTGTACTGAAGTGGTTTGGATTAAGCCAAAGTTAAAGTCCTAATATGCAAACTGTACCGGGGGATGTCATAGCCCACGTGAAAGTCCCGGGAAGTTGACACTAAAGTCCTAGATTGCAATGTTAACGGAGGGAACGTCATAGCCCACGGTGAAATTCCGGGAAGTTTACAGTAAAGTCCCTACGATGGCAATGGTCGAGGGAATGTCATAGCCACGTGAGTCCGGAAAGTTTGACAGAGATTTGTCTCACGTGCTTAGTGCCTAATGCAATTGGTTAGAGGGCTAGATGTGGTCATTCCAAAGGAATAGGGTTAATTGCTTTTGTTGATGAGCTGATGTGGTAAACTGGACGATTTGTGAGATCAACGATGAAAATGTCTATTTTGGTATGGATGACAGCATAATATTTTGCATCTGATTTTTATCATATAATATGTATCAGGGATTTGGCTTGAGATTTCAGTTCATTATTAAATCTTTTTTCAAGGTAACGACCTTTACTATAACATAAATTTTTCAGGTACCGAGGGTTATCCTTCTCATTAGCACTGTGGGTGTCCGTAGTTATTTTGTTTTTGGATAAATATGGTTGTGAATCTTTTAGAAATTGTCATTATTCTTTGGCCCGTGTGGGCATTGTCCATGTATATCACTTGTTTGTATTTGATAGCTCATGGAGAGCATGGTTTCCATGGAGGGATTAGTTGTCGTACTCTGAGTAATGACCGTAATTGTCATGTTTTTTAGTTTGGACTTTTCGCATTTGAGTTGTTTGCTTACTGGGCCGGGTCTTGGTTTGACTGGGGCGTGACATGTCAAGCTTAATTTTGCAATGTCATCTTGTTTTTTGTGATTTTTAAAAAAATAGTAGTGAAATCCTCATTATTTTAAACTATTATCAAAATGATTATTACAGTGTTATTTTTTAAAAAATCACAAGTGTCCTTTATATTAGGGTTTTTCAAATTATTTTCTCAATACACCCCAATAAAAAAACAAAACCAATTTAAATAAATTAACTAGCTAAATTTTAAAAAAAATGAATAACAAAATTTATTTTTAAGTTGTTTATATTAGGAGTACTTCAAAATTAAAATCTTTACATTTATTTTTTTTTTAAAAAAATCTTGTTTAATAACAAAGGTTTACTCATTTTTTAAGTGGCATTTTGATTCCAGTACTTAAAAGCAAACTATTTAGTCAATTCTTTTTTAAAAAAAAATATTATTTATAAAAACTAAAAATATATAGTACAAATAATGGTATTTTTAGAGAAAAAAGAATATTTATTTATTTTAATGAAAGTATTAAGTAAATAAATTTAAAAGCCCTAAATCTAAGGGCTAGTTTGACAATTTTGCACAAAAATTAGCTCTAGAAAGTGAATTTGAATAATAGTTTTAAAAATAATTAAGGGCAGTTCTATTTCTAAAACTACCAAAAAAATGACTATATTTGTCCATAAATCCATGGGAATTCGTGGAATTTAGCCAAAGAAAAAGGTAAATCCTACAATTGACATTTTTTTTTTCTTTTGCATTGCCATCCTCATGCACCGCCATATCGAGTCAAGTTCGAATTCTGAACGCTTTTCATTCCCTCTTATTTGCGGTTAAAAAAAAAATTATCCATCACCTTCGTTCTCACTTTTGTTCATTCTTTATGCATACCTAAGAATAGAAATGTAAAAAAAAAATAATGGCAGTAAATACTGATAATCCTCGGTAGGAGTGTAAAATCCCAGCCCGAAACCCTCGGCTTTGAATGGGCTCGGCCTGTCTACTTTCAAAATTTGGGTCGCCCGGGCCACCCAAAACCAAGAACCCCCTATGCCACGTGCACCCAAAGCCCAAGGGCGTACTGACTGGACTTAGGTTCGGGCTTTTTAGCTGGTTGGCCCTGGTCCATCTGTTCGGGCTTTTAATTTTTTGTTCCATAAGTTTGCAGTTTGCCTGAGAAAAATATTTAAGGAAGGAAAATATTAAATTCCCCCTCCCCCCGTCCCTGTGCCCTCCTTCCTCCTCCTCATGCCTCTCTTTTTGTTTTTTTTTTTTTCCTCATTTCTCTTTCCTGTTTCTCTTTCCCACCTTTTTCTTTTCCCTCTCTTCTCCCTCTGCCCTTTTCTCTTCTTTCTCTTTCTTTCTATAATATTCTAGTTCAGGACCGGCAAGCGGGTAGGGGATGACCGGGAGGGCTTTTTAATCAGGTTTGGGGTTCGGGGTACCCCAAAACCCCAGGCCCAAGCTCAACCCAAATACTTTTGGGCTTCGCTCGGGGCTCGGGCGCCTCGGCCTATTTCGGTTTAAATTCGGACCTTCAAGAGTAGGGATTTTTTTACAGCGCAATATCTTACGCTATATATGCTTGGCTAAAAACACTAAAATTAGCCTTCAAAATTCTTATTAATAGTTATTAGCCTTCAAAACTCTAACTCCTGCAATTTCTAGATGCACTTGTTATTCATTTCTGTAGTTAGAATTGTTGCAATCAAATTCAATATGATTCCCCAAGTATTATGTAGTTCAAGACAAAAACAAAACATCTTTGGGCATCAGAGGGGCAATCTCCAATTTTTTGTTATGGTGTTATGTAAAAATTTAAACAACAAATTTTTATTACTGGGGTCAAATGATATATATATCTTTATGGGTTTCACCTTTTTAAAAAATATAGAGTATAAATACTAAAAAAAAAAAAAATTTTAAAGATTTTCCAGAGTGCTATGGGTGACCCATCAGCCTCTATGTGCCCGCCCGCCCTGGGCTACCAGTATATAGATAACTCGTATTGTAAGTACGCCGTGAATGCGATGCACGGGTTGATGTAGAAATTTAAATCTACATAAATATTAGTGTTGGCAATCTAATGATAATTATGAAACCAATGTAGAACGTATAATAAAAAATAGAATTATAGCAGTCTTTTCAAGATAAACAAATGTACTCTAATTTTCTTTCTAAATTTCAGCAGTTTTTAGCATCATATATATGTAATTTACAAACACATGGAGTATTGAAAAATATATATATACTAAGATAATGGAATGCTCACGTGTATGATCAAGAGATGAACTTACCCAACAATTATATTACGTTTCTTTAAAAATCACATATTTAGAAATAACATATGAAAAGGGAAAGAACAAAAACAATGCGGTAGGGAAATCAAAATCAAAAGAAATTGTCGAAATACCTCAATTTTGAAGTATGTTGCTTACCAACTTGTGATTCGACAATGCGTCCATATGAAAGCTTTATCAGACCAAAATGAAACATGCCAACATATACATTCTGCCCCCTGTAGTTTCTCCTTCTTACTTTGGATGGGAGGATCGATAGTTTTTAGAAACACTAACATTTATTTTATATTTGTTTCACGTCAACCACATGATACTCGAAATGAGTAAATAAATGTAGACTTGAAAAATAACAACCGTATGAATAAGAAAAGTGTTGAAAACTCTAATAATGTAATTAATAATTTTCTTTCTTGCTTGCTTATTTTAAACCGCATCGATTTATGATTTTTCTATATATGTTCTATTTTAGAGAGATGCCCCGTATTGAACAAATTTTAGATTTGCCCCGTTTTCTTAGTTCTATTTTAGGAGTAGATGAAGGGAAGATTCCCTATGGTGATAGATTTGAAAGGAGAGATAGAGGGTTCCTACTTGGATTGGTTTAATTTTTTTCTAGTTTTTTTTTTTTTTTCAGAAAAAGAAATATTACAAAAACAAATCCTAAAGTCCAAATAACAGAGTAATTTTGGAGTTTAGTAGTTGTTTTGGTAAATAATTACTTTAATAAACTTTAATTTAGTTCCCCTAATGAAATGACTCAAAAAAGTAAAAAAAAAAATAAAATAGAACCAAATTAAAAGTCAAACGATCAAATCAAAAGTGAAGGACTAAATTGAGAAAATTAACACTTAAGGGAAAATTAAAATTAATTAACACTTATAGGTATAAAATGTGATTTACCTTATCGATAATGAAAGTCTAATGAAAAAAATGGGTAATGGGTCAGGATCAAGGTTGGATTTTAACAGTTTTTTTGTAAAAAAATAATTTCTTTATTTTTTTGATTCCTCTAATTATGAATCATCAAGGTTGGATTTTAGTAGTTTTTCAAAAAAATATATTTTTTATTTTTATTTTTTGATTCCTCAAATGAAGATGACCCAAAAAACTATTAAAAAAAATGAGAAGAGTTCGCCAATAGAAATTGTTGTGGTAAAAATTGTTGTGATATGTTGAAGAAGTCGGTTGTTAAAGATAAGTTGAAGCATTATTTGAATTTAATTCATGTTCACTCTTGTTGATGAGTTGGAGGGTATAGCACCCATACCCTTTAAAGGGGGTGCAGGTTGGGCCGTCTACAAGTTTTCTTCAAGATGGTTTGAGAAATGCAAGACAATATGGGGATTGTTGTGAGCATAGTTTATCAGCACTGAACCGGACAATGAACCGGTCAAAGCACCGTTCAATGGTTCCTTGTTCAACCACTCGGTTCAACCGGTTCAACCGATTATAATTAATAAATAATACAATTATATTTTTATTATAAATAATAAAAAACATATTATTTTTACCCATTTAGTAAAAAATTATTGCATAGTAAAAAAACTATTTAAACAATTTAAAAAATTCATTCAAAATTTTGGGGTCAAATTGTAAAAATTAAAACTTCAATTCAAAATTTTTTTGGGGTCAATTGTAAAAATTAAAATTTTAATTTTTCTGTTAAAACCCCGCCGGTTCAAACAACCGATTCAATCCGGTTTCGCTTGCATTTTCGGTAAAATAGTTGTACCGAACCGATTTAGTCCCCAGTTCCCGGTTGAACCGGTTGAACACGGGCCGGTTCGGTCCGGTTTTAATACTATAGTTGTGAGATATCTTGCATTTATTTTAAATTATAAGAGTCTCTCTTTGGTTTTTTTCTTTGTTTGTTGAAAACCTCCTAATTTTATGATAATTAATGAAAATTTGTAAGTTTAGTCTTCTTTTATTTGTAATCTGGGACAAAGGAAGAGAAACAGATAACAGAAAATAGTTAAAGAGGAGAGAATTTAATCCTTATTGCTCTTCTCCTTCTCCACCGTGGATGTAGGCACACTGCCAAATTAACCACGTAAATCTTCGTGTTATGTTTCTCGTGTGATTTTGTTTATTCATTTTTTACTGTTTTTATAGTAGACCAATTCGTCCTTGCATAACATAGATATATATATATAAGTACTCCACTCTAATACTTCAAATGTGGTTTTCTTCAAAGATCAATATATATTGGGCCAAGAAAAGATATTGGGCCAATTACATGGAATAAGACCAATACAAAGTCGACGTTTCCCCCTTCAAACATGGAACATCAAAGATGCTGCTAAGCTTCAACGAGGAACACCACCATTGCAAGTGTAGATACTAGAAAAGGCATCAGGTGATACAAACAAAGAAAGGAAAAAGAAGACGATACATGGAGTGCTAAAAGATTTTTAGACAATAATATTTACTAATCTAATATATAAATATTTTGCATTTTACAATAATATGATTCATAGATTATAACACAAACGTTTGGGTGAGTGGGTTCTGTGCTGGGCAATAACTCCGATATGGCTTTCCGTTACCGGTTCAATTATATGTATAGAACTGTTTATATTATATGATTCACCGAATACATAACCTCCTAAGAACAAATAAATCAAGTTGATCGAATATTAATAGCTACAATTTATTCTCAAATCGTGTCACATTAATTTATCTTGAAAAATATAGACATTAAGTGTAATTTTCAAAATAAATTATAACATAAATATCATTATATCATGTAAATTACAAATATATGATGAAATTAATTGTGTTCGTATGGTTTATACATTCCGCGAGATTTACAAGATGGATCTGATCACAGCATGAGTCCGGATTGGATCCCACGTCATGCTCATAGCATGGTGAGGTGCGCATACCGCAAGTCCGGGCACAAGGAATACCTAATTTCCGTGTTCAGTACGCTACACATATTAATTCGTGATTGATAAAAATGAATAGGAGAATAGGAAGATACAGCTGATCACAAGATCGAATGAAACTTGAAGGTTACCGGGTCGGGTATAGAGGGGTGTTAGTCAAATTTTTAAAGAGTGATTTTAAAATATTTCAGACATGCATTCAGTCATCTTATTTGATACAAAATCTAAGCAAAAGACAAATTATAAAGCTATTTAAAAGTCCATGTCTGAGAAGTTATTAGCTATATTGACATTTTCAAATCTACTTGCAAAAACAAACTAAAAGTTTTGATAAACACTCCTAGTACGTACCAATGTTGTCTGCTTAACAGCTTCTTCATTGGTTTAGTTAGTAGATGTCTTAGTGAGTGCGTTAGTATATATTAGTTGTCTTAGTAGTGTGTTAGTATATATTAGCTAAACCAATCATTTTTTCTCTCCATTGATATAGTTAAGGGGGTACTAAATGGGTCACACCCCTTCTTGATACAGAGCGTATTAAATTGAGTTATAGCAATCTTAACAAGCACTAATGGCTCCGTTCATTATAATATTAGTTTTCAATCATTGTTGATTTGTGTAGATAAAAATTATGTGGGTCTCACTAATTAAACTATTGTTGTATGTATTAATTAATTTATAGATAAAAAATTAATATAATAGATAATGCATTTCTTAACACAATCAATGAAGTACTTTTAGCAATATTAACTAACTAGTATTATAGCCAACAAAAAAAGAACCCACTTTTACCTATGTGAAAACTTAAACACAAAATAATTAGCATAACTAATAAAAAATGCTCTAACAAGTTCATTTAGGTGCTTTGATAAAACTGAATACTAAAAATTAAAAATTAAAAAATTAGTACTGAAAATTAAATGATGACTATTTAAAGTTAAAAAATGTTAAAAAATATTTTGATAAAATAAAGTGTGATGAATTAAAACGGATTGACATATTCAAAAAGTTAAATATAATTTATATATACGTTCAACGAGATAAATCTAATTTTTTTTTTGTGAATTTTGCTTTAATTTATAAAAGAAGTGGTGGTGTAATGGTTTGGTGGTAGTGATGCGACGGTGGCAACGTTGGTGTAATCATGACTATAGTTGTTATAGTGGCAAAATGATGATGATCGTTGTGGTGGTTAAGGGGATGATGCATGTGATGGAAGTATAGAAGTGGTAAGGGTGGTAGAGTGGTAGTAGAGGTGGAGGGTGGTGGTATTAGTAGTAACGACAACGGCAATAGTGGTGGTGTTTGAATAGTGGTGAAGGTATGCGTGTGTGGATTTGGTATTGGTATTGGAGGGATAGTGGTGGAGTGGTGGTGGAGGCAGAGAGTGGTGGAAAGGTAGAGGAAGTAAGGGTGGGGACAGTAGTGGTGGTGGTATTGGTAGGTGAATGGATGGTGGTAGTGAGTATGGTATTGGTTAAGCCTCGTCAAAAAGCCCGAGGCCCAGGCCTAGCCCGACCCAGCAGGTCCAAGATCAGATAGTATAGGCTGGGTCTGGGCTCAATTTTAAAGCCCGTAGGGTCGGCCCATAACCCACCTTGAAAGCTCGATCCACAGCCTGGCCTAAAGGCCCGACCCATGGCCCACCTTGAAGGCCCGGTCCAAAGCCCGATGTAAGGCACGTACTTGCCTTTTATCATTATTTTTATTATACAAATTTTTGAGTAGAGTAAAACTGGCAAGTCTGTTAGGTGAAATAAAGAGTAAATAAAGTCTTACTCTTTTTTGTTTACTTTTTAAATTAGTTTTATAAAATATATATTTTATTAAAAAAAGTGTTCGTTTGACGGTTTTCAAAAATTATTTCTATTGACTTTATTACTAGATATGCATTTTTCAAAAATATTAAAAAATAGTTTCATAATTAAACAATACATAATACTTTATATAAAACGTTAAAAACCGATAATATGATGTTGAATCACTTTTTTTAAAAATTACAATGTTAAAATGAAAACAAGTTTTATATTTTCAATTCAAATGCACGTTATTTTGAATTAGACCCATACTTGATATTGAAGATAACCGATTTAATTTTTTTAAAAAACCTGGGGAAAACACACGAACCTAGATGTCATGTACTTTCCGCCATAGCCATGATATTCTAACTATTTCTGTTTCGGCTGTTGCATCAGAAGCTGCTTTTAGTCTAGTGGTCATGTATATCT
>CM018896.1:9322280-9324780 GCA_009663005.1 Actinidia chinensis | reverse complement strand
CTTACATGGACTTTTCCGCATAAATTAAAAATTCACAATTGCTTGCGTATTAAAGAAAAAAAATTCCGAAATAAATCTTAATTTTTGCTCCGCTTGAATCCAAAATGGTGTGACCGTGTTAGTAAAAGAAATTTAACTTCGGAAAAGGAAGTGTAATTTATAAACGTTTAGAAATTAATATAATTGAATAATTTTTTTCAAAAAAAGAAAAAAAAAAAAAAATAATGTTCAATTAAGCCCAACCCCAAGCCTGGCCCATCTCGTATGCCTGCCCTACATGAACTGAACCAAGTCGAGTTATGTATGATGGGTCAGGTCGGGTCAGCACATGGGCCAAACAGATATTTCCGCATAAATTAAAAAGCTGCAATTGCTTGCGTATCAAAGGGAAAAAATCCAGAAATAAATCTTAATTTTTGCTCCGCTTAAATCCAAAACGGTGTGACCGTTAGTAAAAGAAAGTTAACTCCGGGAGAAGAAGTGTAATTTCTAATCCTTTAGAAATTAAAATAATTGAATAAATATTTTTAAAAAATTAATGTTCAATTAAGCCCAAGCCCTAGCCTAGGGTTGCCCCGCTAGCTCGCACAAACACAAACATGAACCGAGCCGAGCCATGCTATGTTGGGTCCAGTCCGGACGAGGGCGTAGCCACACGTGAGCCAAACAGATACTTATAGGGATCTTTTCGCATAAATTAAAAAGTCGCAACTGTTCGCGTATTAAAAAAACTGAAAATAAATTTTAATTTCTGCTTCGCTTAAATCTAAAACGGTGTGACCGTTCATAAAAGAAAGTTAATTATGGAGAAGGAAGTGTATTTTCTAACTGTTTAGAAATTAAAATAAATAAATAATTTTTTTTCTAAAAAATTAATGTTCAGTAAAACTTAAAACCAAACTGAGTCGGGACGGGCTGCTGCGTCTCGACCACGCGTGTGCCAAGCCCACTTTGTTCATAAACCCTATAAAAACTTGAGTTGCCCACTGACCCAATTTTTAGAGTCCATACTTAATTTTATATCCTCATTGTCTTTCTTTTATTTTTTTAATATGGGACAAACTTGTCTATTCTTATTTTTTTCTTTGCATTGAAACTTTTTTGAGACACAATTTCTCACTCAAATCAACTTGTTTTTGGATATATGAATACACTAAATTTATATACTCATTTAGGAGAACTTGAATTAATCATTGTTCATCTAATCTAGTGTATGAAACTTAATAACATTTAGTCCCAAAGTGTGTTCACAACACATTGTAAAAAACTCAACTTTTAATAATATATTGGCGACATGACCCTCTCAGATTTTGACAATATGGTCATCTCATATACAATGTGGAGACATAGTTAATCTGTTGAACTCTCTCTTCTTCTGGAGTAGCTAGTTTGAGTAGGTAAGAATTCATCCCTCGTCATCGTTAATTTATTACGAAAAAATTCTAGTTAAAAATATGGGAGAATTATTGAAAAATTCACTCATACGTGGTTATAACTTGTTTGGTTCGGTTGCAAATTTATTATCGTGGATAATTCATGATTTTTAATCTTTTATAACAAAAAATTTATAATTTTTTATATGTAAACAACATTATCTTTTTAAATATAAATCTATTTATTTATTAATTAATTAATTAAAAAATATTAATTCATCACCGCCACCGACAGCATGTAATTTTTTCCCCCAACGACTCTTTCCAACAGATTTTCTAACGAATCTCACGAGGACTTGCGAATGTTGTTGCGCGTGTAAACCATATAAAGAAATACAATCCCGCGACTTCATTTCCCCAGTTCTCAACAGCCGGACTGGAAATGAAAAATGAAGGGTTTGGACTTTGGCTCCGTTTGGTAATGCTTAAAATTTAATTTTTTTTTAAATTTATTACTAAAAAAAAATTAAGATTTTTTAGTTTTTTAGTTTTGGTGGTTTTACTCTAGCTAAAACTAAGCAAAAAAAACAAAAATAAAAAAGTAAAAAAACTAATTTTGATTGATTTTTTTGCTTATTTTAAGTAAAAAAGGTCAAAATAAAAATAAAAATAAAAAAATCAACTCTGATTGACTTTTTTACTTATTTTAAGTAAAAAGGTCAAAAAAAATATTAAAAAAAATTGATGTCAAATGAAGCCTTAAAGGATATTTCAAATTAAAATCTTCATCCATGGACTGAAATTAAGCCACGACAACCACCCGACTTGAAATTTAAACGTCGTGTTTTTATTGTAACACAACCTAACGCCAAGTACTACTTCCTATTTTCCTTGTTTATTTGATTTGCAATTTTTTATTTCAAATCAAAGTAAAACCTTACGTGAATTTTGATAACATTGTCACTTTTTATTTTTTGATATTTGTTTATTTTTTTGCAAAACAGAAACACAAAAATAAATTTGTGTTCGTCTATTTTTAAACTACTTAAAAATAAAAACATGTTTGCCAACAAAACGTGGTGGCGGCAGTGGATACGTGTGCATGGTGGCGGTGGTGGAAGCGTGCA
>CM018896.1:9302280-9307280 GCA_009663005.1 Actinidia chinensis | reverse complement strand
TATAAAATTCTAACAAGTACGTCTAAGATGTAATTTTTTTTTGACGTAATACCAATAAACACAGACAATTACTAGTTCATAACAAAATTCATTACATCCAACTAGAACACAAACTAACTGTTTGTGACACGGAGAGTACTAAATACGCGTAGGAGTGGTGACACGGTCCACCCTGATCTCACTCAACCAACATCACACATGGCCATATCATTAGTACAAATTATTTGTCATCTAATCTTCCATTGGATAAGCAACGATTTTTTAATTTCCAAATAAAAGAAATGATAATTATTAATCAAAACATTTATCGTCACACGGGTTGATTAATTATTATGGGTAAGGTTAACAAGTAAACTTGTTAATAATTATTTAAAACACTGGTTATACCCACTTTTTTGAAAAAAAAAAATATTTAATGGTGTTAGAGCAAATTCAAATAGTGTTCAAACTTTAGAGTGATTGATCTAAATAAAAAAAATTATTAATTTTTTATTTGAATTGTGATCAACATGTATATCCATATCATTCATAGAAAATGCTAAGTTGGCACACAATTGGGTTTAACAAAATCATTGTACAACAACATGTCAAAACGACCGTCGTTTTTGACGTTTTGTAATTGATTGTAAACCAATTGTTATAACTGTAGTATTCCGTCGTTTTGGCATTATTGTAATTGATTATAAACCAATTGTTATAATTGTAGCATCCCCAATCATTCATTGAATAGTGTAAAGCGTTTCTCCATGAGTACCAAATAATCTCTTTTTACGAGAAAATGCATAAAAAAGTTAAAGTAATGTATTTTGTGTCAATATTTTTTTCGTTAAAGACAAAATTAATCTAGTACTAGATTCTATAATCCAACAAAAAGAATAAATTAAAAACATTATTTTTTGAAAATAATTAACCAACAAATTTTGGAAATTAAATTTTAGATACTCAAGCATTCTAAGCTATATACCAAATTTGATACATTTTGCACTGATCGGTTTTTGCTTGTTTTGTTAGTATGGTGTGCAGGTGACTTTTATCTTTGCTTTTGATTGTGGCTTTTTCTTCTTATAGTGTGGATGGTTATTTTTTCCCTGTACTGATTAGTAGTCTACGGCGTATTTTGATCACGAAATTAACCATGGGGGAGAAGTAAGTTGTGTGATTGACAAAATTTGTGACACATTTTTTTTAATATAAGTTGGGGAGTTTGAGTAATCAAATCAAGCTTGAAGTTCTCTACAAATTTTTTGTAGGGTTCCTCAAAAATTCTAAATTATATTTCTCACTTCTCACACACCCCAATAACATCACCTTAGGTTTGCCAAAACTCAGAGGCGTGAGTATATCCTAAGTCTGCCTTGGCATTGTGGTTCCCTTTTTTGCCATGATTTGTGAAAACCTACCTTGCCTTGAAAACAAATCTGTTCATCTATATAGTTAAGGCTCTAATCTAATTTTATAATCTGTCATATTGATTCCTAGGTTAATTATGAGAACTAAAGACCATATTCAATTTATGACAATTTAGTCTAATATGACCAAACACACCACAATAATGACAAATATGGTTAAAATTTAGAGATTGAACAATCTTAGGATGTTTTGGGTTTTACAGGTGAGAGATAATAAATTGAGAATCACATGCTTTCTAGTCTCCAAATATAGGATATGATGCCGAATAGACCCTTAACACCACATTGTGATATGTAGGACACAAAGTTAAAGGATTACAACCTTTCTTCTTCTGAAATAAATTTGATGAGCTTACTATATTTTTGATGTTCCCTTTGCATGGTTAAGTTTGGCCTCATATCCAATCCCATGAGTATCACACGCAATGCCTCTTATTCAGTCCAATTTCTCACAGTAGATGCACTTAACTTGCCTCATACTTCTTAAATGTTAAACTGGACTTCAATAATCAGCAATCAGTTTCATGAATTTCTTCAAGAGCCGTCCTTGAAAACCTCTCTATTTAAATACATATTTCTCTAGAAATCTCAGTTTGTCAATCAGGGTTGTTCGATAATTTTTCAACTGACTGATTGCTGCTTGAGCATCTTCATTCACTTTTTTCAAAGAATCAACTTCTTTCAAAACCTCTTTCAATCTCTTAATCAATTTCACATTTGAATTAGCAAGTTTGTATGACTATTTGTACAGTTGATTATAGGTTTGCTGCAATTCACTCATATCTTCATCATCAGATTTTTTCTCGAGAGACCCAACTGTATCATCTGATTCATATAATTTCTCAGTTTTCAAAATCTTTGATGACGTTTATATCACCTTAGCAATAGAAATCATAAAGGCCATGTAATTTTCACATTCTCAAATCCATTGTCAATTCCTCTTCTTTTCTCATGAGTCACCCGGTTAAAGCACAATCTTACTTCCCTTGGTTTTCTTTTTATTTGTACAGTCCGTACTAATATGCCCAAAATTATGATATTCAAAATATTATTTTTGATTATACTTATCAATGAAATTCCTTACAAGCTTTATTGTGCCAAAAGTTTTTCTTTTATTTTTATCAATAGAAGAAGATTGACTTTCTTTTTTATTTTTGAAAGTTTTTTTTTAAAATTTTTGATAAAATAACCAGATCTTAGGATTTAAATTTTTTAAGTCGCTCTCATTAGCTTCATTCATATCTTGCTTCTAGATTCAAAGTAATGTTTTTAATTTTTTTTAAGTTACAAAAATTAGTTTCAAAAGTTTTTGTAAGAAAACCCACTAAGTCTTCTACTTTTATAGAGTCACATTTTGTACTTTTTTCGTTCTATTGCTGTAAAACCCTTTTGCTTTAAATCTCTCCGTTTCCCGCTCTCCCTCTTTTTACTACTTTTAGATGGAGAGATTTGGTTCCACCTAGATTGAAATTGAGTTGACGATGTCAGCTAAATTTAAAATGGGAATTGATCAAAATTTTTTTATCGTCTTTCATTCTCAACATTTCAAAAGCAATAGTCAATCGCTAAAATTTGGGCTCATTTTTATAATTATTGTACCGTCATAATAATGTGTAAAATATTCTCATGCCTCTTTAGCGATTTCATTTCACAGTTTTGAGATTCGTCGAACTCCTCAGTGTGACATCGTTATGATGGCATTCATGACTTTACTCTTTCATTCAATCACAACTATCAAATCAGTATTATCCCACAATGTGGTTGGTTTTAAAAAAGTCGTTTACAGTTTCATTGTATTGTGGGTGGAGATCCACTTAAGTACAGCAATCCAAAACACGTTTCGATCAATTGATTTAAAGAAACACTCCATCTTTTGCTTTCTAATAGGGATAGTTGGTGTTCCTCAAGCAATCGAGGTCTAACCGTAGAACTACTTCTCCTAGAAAATCCCCAATATATTTAGTCTATCAATATCCTTACCTTTTCTTAAAAATTATTTTTTTTTAATACTTCTTCTCTGATACCAATTGAAAAAAAACTAGCCTGTGGTCTATGGATTAACTGAGGATCTAAAATTTACTATCTTAAATCAAAAATATTTTAACTATGAGCAATATTGAACGATTCAAAATATAAAAAGAAACAAACCAATCAACCAATAATAACACAAGATTTTTACCGCGGAAACTCTTGAATGGGAGAAAAATCACGTATCCACTCTTCGGACAACATGCATTCACTAACATCCACCTCTCACCTAACTCCATGATCTAATAATTGTGTAGATCTAGCTCGTATCCACGATTCACCATCACCATACTTGATTACTGGTCAAATTCTCTTAGAACGGATTTCATCCCTTAAATTCTTTTAAGAATTTCGATTTTTTCAATTTGGTTGATGAAAATTTTTGCTAAGATTCGTTTATGAGGTTTTCGGAACGTAGATAACACTTTTCTCTGGGTTATAATGGTATATACGGCTCTTCTTAGATCTTGAAAAGTATTATGGGCCTTTTATATCAGTCCAAAACCTTAAAAACGTAGTTTTCGACGTTGCAGAGTTACACATCTTGCTTCAGCAAAGTATCCGCGAGAGTCTGTGACAATTTCAAGCTCTCAGCATCTTCCCGCGACAGTCCCGCGGGATTTGTCAACTCTTAGTATTTTGGCCATGAGTTTTTACTTTGATATCCGATTGATCTAATTTTTAGTGCGTTGGAAAGAAGACTTTCAGTAATACAACTTTGCATCTAATAAGCATTGGTTGAATCGATCTCCAAAATGGCCAAAATCAAGTTTGAAATTGCAGGTGAAAATCTTTGTGAATTATATAAATCTCTCTTAGTACGAGCTTACACAAATATACTTAAAAACATTTTCGAATGCTTCTAAATGCTTCCAAATACTTGATAAATATCTTCAAATATTTGTGTTTGATTACTCAACTTCCCAACTTATATTAAAATAACGTGTCACGAAAATTTGCTAATCACACAACCTTACAAAATTATTAGTCAAATAAAATTATTGTACCTTTTTCAAATTTTATATTATTTAACTTGGGTCTTCAAAAGAAGGTAATAGCGAGAGAAATCGAATGCTCCAAATCAGTCCGAGACAAAAAAACTTAACCATCAGTTAGTAGGCCCCACCCAGTTTTGTTTATTGATTTTTTTTATATTTTTGGTTTCTTTTGCTTTAATTATGACTTTTTTTATTTTTAGGGGGGTACATTTGTTTTTTCACTGCTTAATTCCTTCTATTTTCTTTTTCTTCTTTCTCTCAACGAAATTAGTCCAAAAATAAAAAAAATTATTTTAATTAAAACAATCACTAACAAACAAAAATATTTTTTACACCATTTCTCCACTCCTACACCCTCATTTTTCCCTCCTTTTTTGTCTTAATACTTACACTCTTTTTCCCCTTCGCGCCCTTTTTTTTTATATTTTTGGACTCCTCTCGTCGAGAGAAACTAAAAAAGTATAAAATTTTGATTAAACGGCAGAAAAATTTCACCAAAAATAAAAAAAACTCGAAAACTAAGGAACAAAAAAAAAATGGGTTGTACTATAATGGAAAAATAAAT
>CM018896.1:9259780-9262280 GCA_009663005.1 Actinidia chinensis | reverse complement strand
GTTATAAAAATCTAAAAATTTTATATGTTATACATTTATATGTCTAATTATTATATATTTAATGTCACGAATTAATGATAAGTATTTCATGCCCAAAATAATTATAAATTGAATCGTGGTCAGTACCAATGTTGAGCAGAAATTGGAAATGTTTAACGAATTTCTAAAAATAGTTATGTAGCTTATTAATTTATAATATTTTTATTGTAGATAAAAGTATGTGTCTAGTATATTACGTAAAATATTTGGAATCAAATTAGATTTGAAGAATTTTATAAAAATTATAAACTAAATGTTTATTTCTAAAAATTAAATACAGAAAATTCTGCAGAAAATTAATCCAAAATTATTAAATTTAAAATATTATCTAAATTTGAAAAATTATGAAATTTAGTATATTTATAGCTACGAGCAAATTACATTAATGTTTGATTATTAAACAATATGACTCCGGTTGACCCACTGCTCAAGAAGTTAGCTCACAATGTATAGAAAGATTTGTGAGCATAACTCGGTAAGAGGTCTTGTTTGCATTACTAGTAATAAAGTAACTGTTTGATTATTGTGAAAAGTATGACCTTTATTTAAAACCTGATATGTTTTATTGTTTAAAAGCATACTTTGTTTTGTTATACTAATGAAATTATGAAAATGATATTTGTGAAAAGTATGTTTAAAGGAAGTCGACACACCATACATTTCCATACGATTCCCCTTGGCTAGGGGAAGAATAGCGTGGTTGATGTAATAAGTAGATCTGCTACATGATTGTGGGGTGAATTTCATACGGCAAAAGTTTAGGGTCCACTCTCTATGTTCTGGTATTCGTTGGAAACGTAGGTTGTGTCGCAAATTGTCAATCGTAATAAATTTAAAATTTGCATGTATAGTTGGTGTACCTGCGCCCTGAGTCCTGCGGAGGGATTAATTTTATATTATATCTTGACTGATAGTCAGGGATGGCCTAGGTGAGCCATGGGTTGACAAAAAATAATTTCCATTTTCTGTTTTAAAAATTGAACTTGATTTTTCATATATTTTCATCGGGTGCATATATGTTTTATATCCTGACTCCGTACTAACCTCGTGTTTAGAGACGTTGTGTGAAATAACTCATTCAGTTAATGAAACAAGGGAGGCACACGATTGGTGCAATGACCCTAGTGTGCTAGTTTTTGGATATCTTTACTGTGTGATAGTATAGGAACTTTTATATTTTGAGCTATGTATATTTTAAAACTTGTATAGTTTAAACTGATACAGTAGTTGTTTGACAGGTTGTGCTGTTTGTGACTAAATTAATTGTTGGTTTTTGTATCGAAATCATGACGATAGTTGTATATATTGACACGTCAGCTCTGTTTTTATTTAGATATTTCCGCATGTAGTTCATTCAAGCAATGTATGTTGAATGATGTTAGTAAATCCTTAAACTGAATTGGTTAGAAAGGCCTTAGTGAGATAGAATTTCACTGACCGGTCACATGACACCTGTATTATTGGTGGAACCCAGTGTATAACGGGTCGGGTCGTGACAATAACTCTAGGAGCAGTCATCTCTTTACAAATGGGGGCCAATCGACCTTTGACGCTCACACTTAGTGATTGGATAGGATTGGTAGTCCATGGGGAGAACCCTGTAATGACTAGTAATGAACACTTTAGGGATAATGAAATGAATAGAATCGTCTTTATATATAATCATGCTGTCGTTGTTTTGGTATTTGCAAGTTGTGTTACACTGTTTTTTGTTTTATGTATGTGCTATTTTTGCTTGGGCGTAGTTGAGTTGAGTTTCATAAGTTCTTGCTTTTCTACTGGGCGTAGTAACTCGTGGCATTTTATGGTAGGTATTGAGGAGAAGTTAGCGCATATTTCGAGGAAGACATGACCGGCGTGGTAGTGGCGGGTGTGTAAATGAAGATAAGAATGTAATAGCTACCTTGCCAAAGTTAAGGAATCACCATTCTTTAAAATAGATGAATGATAATTCTATTTGAAATATTCATTCCGTTTTTTGGGCAAACCAACGTTGGAATGACCCTTCTTACAGAATCATCATTCTATTCTCGTTACAACCAAACAAACGTAGCTTAATAGTTTATATTTGGACTATTCAAAGGCTTGAAAATGTTTATTTTACATATTATAGAATACTAATAGCATGCTTAGTTTTAAAAGGATAATTATAATAAATAAAAACAAATTATTAAGTGTAATTAAAGTTTAGTAGGCTGAATAAATGTTTTTAGTGAGCGGGCTTGAAACTTTTTTTTTTTTAAGAATTGGACTTAGAGAATTCAATATTAAGCTTACATCAAATTGGTCCGAGTTTAGGTACTTATATCTATTACTATTTATTACAAGTCTGGTCCAAACCCCACCAGACCCAATAAATGCCAACTCCTAAGATTATAAGAATGTGAAATTATTATTTTAACCTCTCTGAATTGATAGCAAGACTTAAAGGCATCACTGATCTGAGATTCTTCTAGTGATA
>CM018896.1:9219780-9222280 GCA_009663005.1 Actinidia chinensis | reverse complement strand
TACAACAAAGCCGTTCACTTCTAGATGAGTGCATGAATCATGTTTCTAGAATCCACCTAAAGCTGTTTCCTTTTTTCTACCAATTAGATCCTGATGGGTGGTATCTTGTCAGTGCATGGTGTTAGGGGACTTCAGGTCTCTAATACCTATGTCCAAAAACATAAAAAGAAAAAGAAAAAGAAAAAGGAAATGAATTTTATACCTAATGTATTGTTCATTTTAGTCCGTATTTATGTGGAAAAAAAAGTTCTAAACGTGGAGCTCATATTACTTGTTCATTGACATCTGATGGAGAATGATGCAGAAGATCAATCCGTTCAAATTATCCAACAACAGAAGACACACAACATAGGATTTGGAAGAATCTAAGGAGTCTCAGTGATTGAATTGAGTGATGAAAATTAGGGGAGAATATGAGGAAGCTGCTGGAAGATCAATTATGGCATTTATAGATCCCCATGGAAACGTGCGGGGCCGTTTCCCCTGTGATCACTGAAACATTGGAGTGATGCTAATTACTTCCACTCCGTACTTTTAAGGTTTGTGAAACAGGTCAGAGCCAAGAGGACGCAGCTTACAAATGATGTGCTTCTACGGATATTTTAACGATTCACACGAGTGATCGAGCGAGTTACATTTAATAGTTTTTAATTTGTTGGGGTGGTGTTTCAAATCTCTGTTGCCAAAAAAAAAAAAAAAATTTTTCATCATTTCATTTTGACAATTTGAATTTGGTTATGGATGATTACTTGTTGGGGAGATTGGTGATGCTCCAATTAAGGCATATGTAATCTAAAACCCTCGTTTCATGTCCGCAGTTGATTGCATTCTTTTTCCGGAAATGAATTGGAAGACCTTAATTTCACAAACACTACAAAACTATCGTAGTTTGTGCACTTTTATCCCCTCATTTAAAAAGTGCATCATATTACTCTTTTAACTATTTAATTATATCATTTACATCATTTTTTATTACTAATCTGTTTGAAATAGTTATAAAAATTTGATCACGTGTTGTCCATGAGTTTGGAATTAAATGCTCTATATTTAAAATATTATTTCTTTTTTTATAACAAAATAAGCCAATACATTATATAAAACTTATTCAGCCATTGTGAAAATAAACCTTAATATGTATTAATAGTTTTTAAATAGAGCGTGACTTATTTTTTGCAAAAAAATAAAAATATTTTGATACGAGGCATTTATTTATCCACATGATTGATTTTTATCACAATTTTTTATTTTTTGATCGAGTAAATAATGAATTAATTGATCGAAAAGAAATCTTTAGACCTGCTCAAGATATCAACTGGAGGCACACGGCCTAACAAGAGAGAACTTTTCATCACTATTTTAAACAAATTAGTGATAGAGGGGGTGTAAGACTGTAACGTCTGTAAGTGATAATTAAATAGTTAGGAGATCAATACGATTTATTTTTCGAACTTTTAATAAATGGTAAAGTGATAAATTCGATAGTTTGGATGGTATTTGTGAAATTAAGCCAAAGTAAAACTTTTTTTGGCTGGTACTGGTTTTCAGTCCGCAGTCTTTATTTGTAGAGAAATGCGACAGTCCGCGCACCCAACCCCCCCCCCCCCGATAGTTTTACGATTTTATTACGATGGAACCAAAACGACGTCGTTTTGATGCAAAAAAATCTAAAAAGGCGACGTCGTTCACTAAATTGATTGCTTACCGGAAGAAAACTAAAAATCCCTTTTAAACACCAAAACGATATCGTTTTGGTTCTATCGGTTAACAAATCGGTAAAACCATCTGTGTCTGTATTAAGATGGTGGTGGTGGCCGCGGCGGTGGCAAATGAGGCACAAAGTGTCACTCAAGTGGATGAAATTCACCCTCAGTGAGACAAATCCGAAGGACTGACAAAATTGACAAATTGATCTATTCCAACGAATCACTCACCCAAGAAAAAAGATTTTTGTTTCAATTCGGTTCCACCTGTAATTACATGTGGAAAGATAATTTAGGGGAATTGACATAATACCATTAAGGATGTCAGCAAAAAATATTCTCAAACTATCCCATCCTCGTTAAAATTTTTTCAAACTGGTGCAGATTGTTTCAAAATTGCACACTTGTAAATTTGTTTTGAGACCAACAAATTTGCACCATGGCCACCACCTCCGCCACTACCACCGCCACACCATGCACACGCCACCACCTCTGCCGCCTTCCACACCACTACCTCTGTCTCCACCCATAAAACAGAAAGATGTACATTTACAATGAACGAGTTTATATCATTGCACGAGGGGAAGAGAGAGAGAGAGAGAGAGTTTGTTTGACTTCACATGTATTGTAAAATACACGACCTTTTGAAGGTAACTAGAGAATGGCCGTGTTTGATCAGCTCTTGATCAATGCAATTGGCTCAACCACCCTGGAAAATAACCTGAAAAAAAAATGGTGAATTAAAAAGAATATTAATCACCCCCAAAATTATTTTATCCACTTTTGATCGTGATCTTTTC
>CM018896.1:9197280-9207280 GCA_009663005.1 Actinidia chinensis | reverse complement strand
ATTGATGCAGATGATGGTTAATGGTGGGGATTGTCTGGTAGTTCCTGATAGTGGAATGCAATATGTTGGTGTTATCTCATAGAACAGACATATATACTATTTTTTGTAGGTGCCTTATGCACTATGTATACAGTAGAGGGTATTCTTTATTAGGAGGAGTAGATACACAGGTGGGTGATTGAAATGAAGGATTTCCAGCACTCTCTATGCTAAAGACTTACGAGCTCATACTGACTTTCTGAGAACTTTTTTATACACAGGAAATTTATATTTCGCGAAAAAGATAGAGAACCTCTAACAGAAACAACCACCAAACAAAAGAAAAATATAGAGCGAAAGATTCTGTACAAAAATTAAAGAATCTACAAATCACGAGCCATCCAAAATAGGCGTCCTGGTTCCTGTTAAGCTAACTATCCAAGAAGGCCAATGGGGAGAGCCCTAACTTACGCATTGGTTCCTCCACACCTGGAAATGCGCTCCCACCAAATAATCCGTACCAAACAAAGAGGCACAAGAAGCCAAGCCCTCCTCCTATGCCTTACACTTTACCACCACCACAACCCAAGCAAAACATCCTTCATCTGTCCTTCAACACCCAACTGACATCAAACACAGAGAAGAATATCTGCAACACCCCGTACTAATAAGTAAAGGAGAAACCAAATCCCCGCTACACATTGCACTGACAACACACCTTTTTTTTTTCCCCCCCCCCCCCCCCCCCCCGAAAAAATGCGATGTTGAGAACAACGCTAACAAAGAAAGATTACCGTGAGCTGCACTCTCTGCAGAAAGAACGGGCTACTTTTGAAGGGATCAACCTTCCAAGGACAGCACAC
Source organism: Actinidia chinensis (assembly GCA_009663005.1). Classification (NCBI taxonomy): domain Eukaryota; kingdom Viridiplantae; phylum Streptophyta; class Magnoliopsida; order Ericales; family Actinidiaceae; genus Actinidia; species Actinidia chinensis. The sequence goes on along the minus strand of CM018896.1, from coordinate 9,206,438 downwards.
TTCCCTCACCCTTGATCACTCCATAGAAAAATTTTGGCGCAAACCTCCCCGTCTGCGGAGGATCCCTTAACCAACAAGATCTTCACCATGCCCTATAACCAGTAGGTATGAAAACTGACCAACTCCCAATCCGATACGTTTCATCCTCAACCCTATAATCCCAATACATTTCCACTCATGACCCCAAGAATAGTATGGAACATGCTACGTCCTTGTTCAGGCAATGGGAAGGGTAGTCGAGCCTAGAGGAAAATTGCATTGCCAACACATCCTCCCTCACAAACCTAAACTCCCAAATTTAACCCATTTCACCAACTTCCTACCGAACTACAAAAAAAATTTGGAAATCATCGCACACCTGGAAAACTCACCTTCCAAAGACCCTTTCCACGAGAAATATCAACACCCTAGGCACACACCAATCACACAGGAGGCCCCTAGCCCGATATACTTTCCTCCAAAACCTGCCCCTCTCACAAGCATAGAGCCAGAGGCCACGCCAACCTACAACTTCTGAATAGAAGAGCAAACTGAATCTAGTCACCAAGTGGTATTTGAACTCTTTCCGGGATCCTCTGCAAAGAAAATCCATCCCAGTTTCTCCAGTCTCCTAGCCACGACGTCGGAATGCTGAGAACTGACATAAAATAGGCGTAAGGAGAGGCAATAAAATATCATTGACATGATACATCTTACAGTCATAGAAAGTATGCTGCTTCCATCAGCTAACCTCTTAGGCATCCTCTTCAATCCACCCCTCCATACCCACATCATCTTTGCCATGCAACCCGACGCCCCAGAGGGAGGCCAAAGACATTGGAACATGGAAGAGCCCCCACCTTGCCTCAGAAGAGGACGCCAATGTCAACATCCAAACTGGGATCAATTCTGAATTTACCCAAATTTGACCTTCAACCCCAAAAAGTACCTCGAACCATAATAGCACAAATGGATATATCCAGTTAAACTGGATCTGCCCCCACAAAAAATAAAGTATAATCCTCATTACTCATACGAGGATGTGAGACTGTCAACAAGGTCTCGATCGCTGTGCCAACTGAAAAACCATCCCATAAAACCTCCTGACTACGCCTACCCACCATCCAAAAACTAAAAACTTCTATAACGAGGATGACCAACAAGGGGATAATGGAATCCCCCAAGCCTCATCACTTTAAAAGCTAAAAAAATTATAGTGAGAAACCATTCACTAGCATCGAAGGCTACGTAGAGACGCCAAAAAATGATCCCAATCCTACATCTAGCCCCAAACCTCATTTGAGGAAGTTAAGAAGGAACTCGTATAGGGATGGCAACGGGGACGGGTTCGGCCTCCCCCACCCCCACCCCGTTAATAAACGGGTTGGGAATTCCTCCCCACACCCGCCGCTCCGCCCCCCCCCGCCCCGTTTAATAATTTTTTTATGATATATATATTTTTTATTAAATTATTGAATATATGTATAGTAAGGATATTACGGTATATTTTACAAAAAATAGGGGTAATTTTGAGTTTTTACACAAAATCGGGGTAATCGCGGGCTTGTTTTTATTTGGGTGGAGGGGGCTAAAACCCGGCCCCCGGCCCCGATAATTAATCAGGATTTTGATTTTTCCCCACCCGCCTTGCCCCCGTTTATTTCTCCCCCAAACCCTAAACGGGGCGGGGCGGGGCCCCCCGAATTAATCGGGGGAAGTGCCCATCCCTAAAACTCCACTTAGTTAACAATTATCACAAAGCCTTCTCAAGGAACTCCTACTTTAACAATATCACAAGCCTTCTTGAGGTCAACTTTACAACCATACCTGGGATAAATTCTCAACCTTGCATCAAAATAAGGCACTAACACAGCCATCCAAAATCTGCCTCCCTCTCACAAAAGCATTTAAGATTCACAAACCACGCATGAAGCACTTCTTCAATCTGCGCACCATAATGATCTCGACTTCTGCCTCCAGTATCTCCTCCAAAGCATTATCCCATGGAGTGGGAAGAGGGGGTTCATCTTTATTCCTTAACCGAGTAAATAAATATTAGTTTAACCCCACCATACAGAGCAGCCCAAGAAAAACAAACCAAAACCGCAGCCAAAAAAACCAGTCCTTGGGAACAAAAAAAATTGGGAGAGTTGGTTATAGCTTCTGGGACCTATTCATGTACTTAGGCAGCAACAAAAGGGACTTTGGGAAACTCAGTTTAGACTTCAAGAAAGATAACTACTCTAAACTCATAAAATTAAACACCCAATAATTTTATCACAGGATGGATAGTAAATTTGCAAAAAGTTCCACAATTGTTGAGCTTTGTGTATCTTTGCATTCTCTAAATTGGGGAAATTACATTTTTTGAATTTTGCCAATTTTGTTCTCATCGTTATCTCATTTATAGGGTTCTTTTCAAGAGTAAATCAAGAGAATCTATTGTTACGAACCTAATTATGAAGACTAGCACAATGGCCGTCAAAAGGTGTTTGGGCCTAGGTGAGAGGCGAGGCGCGGGCCTCATTGACGCGGGTACGCGTTATTAAGGAAACAAAATTGCAAACATAACATAGGACAAATCAATTCAGCTTTTAAAACGGCAAATGAAAATTCAACAAATTATGACACTTGAAGCATGATATAAAGAAGAACAAATAATAAACACTTAACAATGAATATTAGAGGTGGTATTTGTCAATTTCAAAAAAGCCATAAAAACATTTACGAACTTATAAATAGCCGAAACTTTTGTTTAAACAAGTATAAATAGCAAATCAACAAAATACAAATAATTCAAACAAGAGACAGGACAAATTAAAGCAACCAATCATCCAGGTTTCACTTCCATTCCACCCTAAGGAGAAACTAACAATCATCGTTGTTGAGGAAAGTGCTAATGGGGTGTTATTAAACCTAATACACAACATTAAACACACACACACATATAATATATAGGAAGACAATGATATACTACCATTATAGACAATTCCAGCACTCCCCCTCGAGTAGGGGAATATATGTCAAAACAGTCGCACTTGTGACATAAATAACTTCAAATGTATTCACACAAATGTTTTCGTGAAAATATCAAGAGTTGGGCACTTCTTTCTACACACAAATGGGGAGCTATCACACCACTGTTCTAAAAAAAACGTCCCCTAGGCGCCCAGGCCAGGCCCCGCCTATGCGCTGGGGGGCCATCCGCCTGCCCCCCGCTACTAACGCCTAGCGCTTTTAGAGACCTAATTTCTAATGTATTTTTAGAGACCTAATTGCCATTTTTATCTTCCTCTTGTATTATCAACATTAAACATTTAAATTTTACTATTTTGCTATCATTTTTTGTTAGAATTTGATATTTGGTCATTTAATTATTTTTATTAGTAAAATTCCAATGAATTTAAATAACTAAAACCGCTAGGCCCCCCCTCGCCGCCTGATTCCTTTCCCGCCAGCGATTTTTTAGAACCTTATCACAACAGCAACACCACTTTCCACTCTTTCTCGAACTAGCTAACAATCCAGTTCAATATGCTTATTCTTTTCATGGAATATTGGATTAGAAGCAATTTAATCACAAACTGATTATCACCATATATGCTCATAGGATAACATCGCATCAATTGGCTATTTCCTACAAGAAATGTTTCCACCACATAAGCACACATGACTATGAATCCCTAAATCTATACTCTAAATACTCTACAACTCACTGTACTTTCTAAGACCTTGCAACAACATCTCGTCTGGTTTCTCTTTCAGAAACACGATGCCCACCTAAAAAAGTACAACCACCCTGTCAATAGACCTCCTACTAATGGAGCCCCTCCTAATCCGAATCAATAAAAGCGTTCAACACATAAATAGCCATTAGCGTTGTAAAGAAGGCCACGGACAAGGATTAGTTTTAAAATATTTTAACATTCCAAGGGGGCTCTTTCCAGTGCAGACGAAAGAAGAGGTGCTGCCATTATATGACTCAGTACACTATAAGTAAACAATTGTGCAAAGATTATTTGTGGAGTAGATAGGTTACCACGAAATGATGATAACTTAGTATAGGTGTCTCCACGGTTTTGACCCCAACAAGCATTACCTTTTCTAACGTATATTACTTTGAGACAAGTTAATTCCCTTCTTAAAATCTAATACCGAAGAAGAAGTATCTCATTTGCCCAAGACTTTAGTGTGAATTTGACCTAGAAGAGAAAGGTTCTTTAACTCATCAATACCCTTCCCACAGTGCGGCCCAGCACTTTGTTGGCCCCAATTCCTTTGGTGGTTGTGGACGGTTAGTGGCAGGTCGTGCCCTCTTGGTTATGGTAGTGGAGGTGGTGGTGAACGTGCTCATAAGTTACGTGCTTCCTAGATATAGTGGTGATGGTGGTCGTGGCCGTGATCGTGGCCCACAAAAGTATCCTTATTGTCACCAGGGAACCCATTGTTGATCGTTGTTGGATTCTTCATGGTCTTCCCGCTGCCTCCCATGGGTATAGGCCCTTCATTTGATCCCGCTCATGGGGTTTGGGTCTATTTCAAAAGAAGGAGTATCACGATTGTTAGTTGCTCATCATCGACCACTGCTATGTTGCTATGTGTTGCCTCTTTAACCCATGAGTAATTGTTTAGTGCCTTTTATAATATACTGGTCACTTGTCTCATTCTATATGTGTTACACATTGTTGATGGTTCTACCTCCAATATTCATGGTTTGGGTCCTGCCAATGGGGTCCTTTCTGTTTACAATCTTTTTTATACGATTACTAAGTTCTTTTTAATCTTAGGTGACATTCTGCCTACTCATTGTGTCTTCAACATCAGTGGGGAAAGGAAGAAGATGGTGGACAGGTCTTAGCACAATAGCCATGTATACTTTGATTGGAATTACTCCCGCATGTGGCTCTTCAGTCGTCCACCATCCGTCTTCCAGGACCAACCGTCGCCTTGGTCACTGTTCCTTAATAACCTGAAGGAAGTTGGTTCCGTTGAGTCAAGCATTTTCTAAGTCATCCGTGGGACGTTTGTGAAACTTAGTAAGATAATCGTCCTGCTTTATCAACGATGTGAGAGTAGTGTTGTCGCATCCGTTTCAGTTAGTGAATTTGGACATAGGGTCCAATCCGTGTTAAGTTCGTTATCTAATTTTCAGTATTTTGTCTTTTGTGATGATTTTAGGATTATAATCCATGAAGATCGTTTTGGATTATATTCAATGTTTAAATCATTTTTATGGAAATAAAAACTCAATTTGATACTTCTATCTGTAAGTTTATTCTGACCAATGCCCCTAAGTAGTATTGCATGCGCTTTCACAATTTTTAGTGACCCCTGGGATTATCAGCACCAAGGTTGTCAAACGTGAATCGAATCGAGAATCGCAATGGACCCTTTTTCGAATCGTGAATTGAATCGAATCGGAATAGTACTGATCAGTCAAAATTTTAAGAATATGTTGAAAACATTAATATGCAATAAAAACACTAAAAAAATATTGTAGAATTGAAAATTTTAAAATTAATCAATATAAAAAAACTGTTGTTTACTTTTTTGAAACAATAAGAAAAAAGGATTGAAGAACATTCCATTAAATACTCTAATCACTAAATGATAAACAAATTATGCAAATATATGCTACTTTTGTGGTTAACACACTCTATGAAGTATATTCCTTGTGGTCTATCTAAAAAATGAGATAAAAGATTCCAAATGTGTGGAACGCAACATTTTAAAAATCGACTCATGAACCGTAACATGGGAGTCCCAAATTGTAATTGTTGAATTGAATAAGATTATCCCACCTTCTTTCCGAAGACCGATGTACTGAAGATTCAAATCATTTTTTGCCTGAATCAGAATCGGAATCATGAACTCAATTCCTGAGAATCGTACAATTTTGACAACGGAGTTCATAGTCTCTGTACTCGTACTCCACAGAAAATGGAGTTGCCGAATGAAGTTAAGGAAACCGATTAGCGGTGAATCGAGCTTGTCCTTTCAAAATTGCAGGTTCCAAAACATTATGGAGTGATGTTTGTTCATACGGCATGTGATCTGTGAATAAAAGGCCGGATTAATGTTTTTAGGGTGACCTTATTCCTCATCGTGTCTTGTATCCAATCGCCCTCTATTCTCCCTTCCTCCTACGGGGTCTGGGTGTTACCTGGTACGTCCATGCTCTTGATCCTAGTCGGGGATAGCAAGATCCTCGTGCGATATTAAGTCGTTTTTATCAGGCTATTCTTGTACCCAAAAAAGGGATATAGGTGTGGTTGAGTGTTGTTACCATTCAAATACATACATGTGGGCCATTTTAACTTTCCAGCTACTTCTCCCAATCTCATCCAAAAGTGTTGACATATTTTATTAATAAATGTTGGTGCTTTGTATATACATCTAAATCAATGGGATAAAAGCTTGGAGGCACCTCTTTAAAGTTAGGAGACCCAGCCAAAAATACTACTAATATCAATGGGATTTCTACCATCTTAGGGGGTCGTGGCCCTGCTCCTCCCCCCCCTTGTCCGTGCCGCCTTTTTGGGGGGGTTTGGGTGTTATACTCCTAGTTTCTTTTCATCATCAGTTTGTGTGTTTGACGTACCTTTAATAAGTCCTCCCTATTTTGCCGCACCTCCGCCGTCACCACCTCCTGATTACTATCTCCCACCCTTGCTCTACTATCCTCTACCCTCCTTGATAGGAGAAGCCCTTGCAGGTTTATGTCTGTCGATAGCGGTTGGCCACTACACAGGCGCCTGTAGCTTAGTTTTCTTCGCCAACTCGGGATTACCTATCCCTCCAGCTAGCGTGTCCCCTCTTTTGATTCGGATACCCTTCCTATTGCCCTTCGTAAAGGTAAACATACGTCACTGCGCAGCCTCTTTCTCCTTTGTGTTTATGCGTTATCTCTTCCTTTCGTACCTTTATTAGTTATGTTTCTACTTCTATTGTTCCTAAGTCTGTTTCAGAGGTAGTGATTGTTCCGCACTGAAGGCACGCTCTGGTTTGATGAGATGACAATGGTACTTGGCATTGGTTTTCCCTCTCCCTTCCAACAAGTCAGTTGTTGGTTGTTGTTGGGCTTTCATAGTGAAGTATAATCTTGATGGTTTCGTTGAGTGCTACAAAGCTCTACTTGTAGCCAAAGGTTATGCACAGATATATAGTGTTGATTATGCCAAGACGTTATCCCACGTCGCCAAGATTGCTTATGTTCGGATTCTTATCCCTTGCTCCCAATCTGGGTTAGCCCTGTGTCAGCTTGATGTGAAGAATGCATTTCTTCATGGTGGACCTACCTGAGGAGGTTTAAATGGAGCAACCATTTTGGGCTCATTGCTCAAGGGAGTTTGGCAAGGTATTGTTGTCTTCAGATGGCACTTTATGGTCTCAAAAGCCTCCTAGATTATGGTTTGGGAAGTTCCTAATAGCTGTTTTGTAGTTTGGGATGAAGCGTTGTCAAGCTGATCATTATGTTTTCTCCCATCCCTCTGAGGTAGAGGAGTTGAAGATCTTTCTTCAGATAGTTTCACACCAAAGACATGGGAAAATTCGTCGGTATTTTCTGGGTATTGAGGTAGCACGTTCTAGGGAAGGGACTAACCTGTCACAACGGAAGTATGTGTTGGACATTCTTGATGAGACTGATTATGGGTTCGAACCTGTGGATACTCTGATGGATCCTAACGTGAAGTTGTGTGTTGGCCACATGAAACTTATGACTAATCTTGACAGTTATCGATGCTTAATAGGAAAGTTGAACTACCTTACTATCACGCCCAGTTCAGATGAAGTCAATACATTAGACTACGCATCCCAAAACGAGAATAACCCAAGTCAAGCCACTACGCAGCCCAAAACTAGAATACCAAGTCAGCCCGTGTTTAGTTCAACCATGCCCTTACTAACAACACTTGAGAATCTAACCAAAGAATAACATGCAATTCTAGCTCATATTATGCCATCTATGTTTATGTAATACGCATCTATATACATTCATGCTAAAACTGTTTCACTATTCTTCAAACTTATTTATTCTTTTGGAAATAAGAATTCCTTATCCTTGTAAGTTTGGGATATAAAATTTTGATTGACCAAAGTATCACCAATCTAGGAACCACCAACTCCAGGAAATTCCCATGAAAGTGAAACTGCAAAAATTGATACATTGTTTGTTCTTATTTTTATAAGTGGATAGTTTTGACCTTTAAATAATTATGAAAAGCACAGTTGAATCACTTGAAATCAAAGTTTTTCTAGGTGGACCCTGGATCACAACAACCTCAATATGAGACCGAATCACTATCACTTCCGTAATGATGTATTGTGTACAAAGGCATGAGAGAGTACTACTGTTCATTAGTTTTTTGTGTCGTCCCTGATTTTGGCTTTATGGTGTGGTTGATGCTTTTAGAGGAGTTGGAATGGGCATACCTTTCTCTTGTGTTCAGATGTTAATGATTGACCATAATATCAAAGCCCAGTTCCTTGGTATTGTGGCGGTTTGTGCGACGCTTTGGTAATTTGGTAGGAAAAGGAATTGGAGTTGTTTTTAGGAGATATCGGAAGATGTGAGAGTTTGGGGCAAAATTTGTTTCTTGGCCTTTGGGTGGGTGTCAGTTTGTCTTCTTGCAAGGGGGTTCCGTTACTGTTAAATTCTAGTGATTGAAAGTGGTTTGTTGTTTGCAATTTTAGTATTTTTTTTTCCTTCTTTTCTATTTGAGAATTGCTTGTCATCCTTTTCTCTCTTTGTACTTTCTTCATATAAATTTTGTTAATATTTCTTTGCCACCAATAAAAAGAATACCTGGTTGCACAAAGTCAAACTGACTCAAACATGGGCTTTGGGTACCAAAGACAGTAGTAATTTTAATTAATACTTTTTACTTTTTTGTGGCTATGTGAAATTTGAATACGTAAAGGGATGATTGATGTACTCGGGTTCATTGTTAACGCATAATTGGTTAGGCTTGAATGGCTTTTAGTAGTGAAACACGATTGCCTGAGATCTGATTGAGGTTCTAAAAGGTTAAAAGTTGCAAGAGAGGGAGAACAAACTCCGGGAATCACGTACAGCCACATAGGATCAGAATTGCATTACAAACTTCGCAGAGACCTTCAAAAGACTAAACTCCATGATTAGTTTCATTGAATTAACTGTGACTAAAATATCTGGGAAG
>CM018896.1:9189780-9192280 GCA_009663005.1 Actinidia chinensis | reverse complement strand
GAGTACAGAACTCAAGCCATAATGCTTGTAATTTCTGCACTCCATTTGGAGTGTTAAAAATAAAAAATGGGATGCGGAAAAATCACTTACCTAGGCCAAAAAAGCGCTAATTATCCCCCCCCCCCCCCCCCCCCCAAAAAAAAAAAAAAAGGTTTTGGGATGGAAAATTTTAGATCCTAACGAGATGATAAGCTCCCTTTTGGCTTTAAAACTCCAAAAACTCAACAAGAAAAGAGGCATCAAGAGTACATGGATGTACTTGTATGCTTTATCTTAGATGAAAAAAACACTTGTTGAGATTTACCAGAATACTGTCGAAAGTTAATCTGCAATTCTTGTGGAATGATCCCAACCTGGAAATCTATGGAAGTACCATTTCCCTGTGCTGCAGGTAGCTTACTTGTTCCAGCATTAGCCTTAGAGCCTTCTGATACCGAACGCACTAAGAATGTTTCTTATTGATGAAGGCTTTGGAGGTTCGCGTAGAAGTTGCAGATGCTGATGATAGGAGTTTATTTTTTTCAGAATGTTCATCAGCCGGAAAAAGATCATAGCGAACTAACATGTTTTAAAAAAAAAGTTAATCTCTGAAATAATGGCTAAAGTAGACCGAAAGAATTTTGAAATGCCATCATCGTATAACAATTGCCAAAAGTGAGTTAAATAATATTTTTTTGTTTGAAAGTCTATTGGCTTAAGTTTTTTTATTAATTAGACAATAGTTTTTTTTGGGTCAAGGGATCTAGTTCATAAAAATTAGAGTTTTTTATAGTGAAAACTCCATTATATATTTACAATTAGACTTAAGTCTCTGTCCATACCATAGAATATATAAAGCAACAAAAAATACATTAGATTTGAAACACTCTCTTGATTCCTTCCCGTCTTTCTCGCCTATACGCACACCACGGCTTATTACCATTAATGCTTATTTACCACCCCTGTTTGACAACGACAAAATGCCACGATCTCACCATCGCTATTGCATATCGGCCTGCAGGGCGATGGTGTTGGTCTTACGGGAGATGGTAGGACCTGATAAAGAATAAGAAGAGGTGTAGAGAGTAGGAATGATTATTTTTGTCGGCGTATGGTCGAAAATGAGTTTTGACTTTAGATTTTTTTTAAATTGATCAAATATGTTAAAAAATTAGCCTAATAGACCTTAGAGTGAATCCCATAATAATAAAGTAAAAAAACCTAATTTAAGGAGGGCAAAATAGTAATTGAATATCAAAAAGTCAGCTATTCCGAATAAGTTTGACTTAAAAAGTACATTTTTTTTTTTTTTTTTAGGTTATTGATTATTATACTCTTATTTTCTTCAATTACACCTTATTTCTTATCTTTGTTATAATACATTTATCCAAATACCCATTTTTACTCAAATATTTTTACTCCATATAATAATATTTAGGTAAATTCATTCTAATAAAGACATAAAATATTATACAAATAGGAATTGTAAAAATTACTAGCCTTTTTAATCCCAAACCGAACACGATCCCTTACATACATTTTTAAATAATATTGTAATTTAGAAAGAATTTTTTTAGTTTGCTAAGGGTTATGTTGAGTATAGAATTTATCCTATAGGATTTGTCAATGCGTGTGACAAAATATTTATTTTATTTTTTTATTTTTTTATTTTTTTATTTTTTTATTTTTCCTAGATGTTTTGAGAGGATTTAGTATGTGAATCCACCTTTATGCTAAGTGTTTCAGTAGTTTTGAGACATAATCTGCAAGATCAAGAAGTTCATGGGTTGAATGGCGAAGACAGAAGTCTCCAAGGGTTTACATTGCTATTTCGGTATTTTGGTTACACCGATCGACCGTCAATCGGTAGTAGATCGGTTCGCATCGGGTCAATTTTTTTTCTATTAATAGCTGGGGATGTTCTAAAGGTTTTAAGGGCCTTTAATACCGTTCTAGAGAGAGAGTCCTGGATTGGAGTAGGGGCAACATTGAATCATTCTATCTAACTCCAAATTGATGTATACTTGAGGGATATGGTGAAAACACTTTGATCTCTTCTTTCAATCGAACTATCAAGAGTGTATCAAATCATTTATTTATGGAGATTTAAGTCGATGTGATTTCAATAACACGGGTTAAAGACTTAGAGTGATTCCGAGTTGCTTGGTGAGGTGAAGCGGTGGAGATTTGCTCGAAGTGGTTTGCGAGGGATTTGGAAAGGAATTTTACGTCCTAAGTGTGCGATTCACTTTAAGAATGTGAGAATTCTCTTGTATCCACTATTATTTTGATTTAGTGCATTTTTTTTTCATTTGATCATGTGATTTTTTCCCCTACTCGGAGGTTTTTTCACATAAATCTATGTGTTTTTCTTTACACATTTCTTTATTTCACTTGTTCTTTAGATGAATTGATAGTTGTAGTTGTTAGAGACTTGGTTGCAAGCTTTTGGACATAAGTGTTGATTATTTGGCTCTTAAAGTAATTGCTCGCATTGAGTAGTTCATTTCTTGTACTTATT
>CM018896.1:9177280-9182280 GCA_009663005.1 Actinidia chinensis | reverse complement strand
ATAATGTAATTTATGGATTCACGACAGTAGATGAGTTTGAGAATGCTTGGAAGTATTCATCAAAAGTATGAACTTCAAAATAATGATTGGTTACGTGGGTGTATTTAGAAAGAAATCGATGGTGCCGGCATTTTGTGAAAAGATATTTTCTGGGCCCCCCCCCGCAGGATTCATCCACACAAAGAAGTGAAGCATGAATTATATTTTTGATGGTACATAACTAAAGACTACATTAAAACAATTTGTAGAGCAATACGAGAATGCATTGGCTAAAAAGGTGGAAATTAAAAAACATGAAGATGCGAAGAAGTTGCACCATACATCCCATGCAGAACTGAAGATGAGTTGGAGAAACAATTTCAAAGTGGTTACACAAATTCGAAGTTTAAATAATTCCAAAAGTTATTGTGGGGAGACTAAATTGTGAGGTCATGTCCGAAAGTAAAGTCTGAATATGAGGTAGAAGAAGACCTTACATTGAGAGAAGAGAAAAGGAGAAGACGTGTGTCATTTATTGTCGATTTTAATGGTGAGACCAATGAAGCAAATTGTAATGGTGAATATTTGAGTTCAAAGGAATGGTGTGTCAACATCAATTGGTGCTGTTCCATAAAGGAGGTGAAAGAGTACCTGAGAAGTATGTGCTTAGAAGATGGAGAAAAAGATGTGAAAAGGGTCCACACTAAAGTTCGAATCAATTATGCTAAACTCTCATCGACAATTGAAGCACACGTCGGCATGACAACATGTGCAACTCTTTAATGAGGGGGGGAGGGGGGGGGGGGGCTGCCGATTGGCGAGGATTCTGTGAAGAGAAGTACGAAAAGGTGATGGGACGGGTAAGGGACCTAAAAATAGAGTTGTTACAATCTCGGTTGCAGTGGAAGTAATTGTGATCCGGATACTCCAAATGCTCTTTTTCACTTGGAGAGTAGCTATCCCTTCAAAAAGAGGAGTTAGGAATATTGACCCGAAATCAGTTGACTCGGAAAGGGAGACCACCAACAAACCAGAAAGTAAGGTGTGTTGAAAAAGGTCTAGAAGAAAAATGTGGGTGAGAACAAAAAAATAAAACAAAGGTATAAGTTAAATTTTACATTTTAGCTTACTTGTTATATGGAACACGAAACATTACGTTTGATGAAATTTACATTTTTGCTTATTTGTTTATATTGTTGTACGTATTTCAGGAGGTTGAGGAGAATGTAAATAGGAATGTGTTTGGGACACAAAGAAAAGTGTGGTCAATGGAAATGTAAGTTTTTTTTTCCAATTATAAAATCCAACCCTATATAATCCCTTTAAAGTTGCTGCCTTTTATTTGTGCACTGATGATGATACTTCAAAATTACATTATTCCATAAATTCAGGATTTAATGTGAACTTGTATTTATTTTTCTTTTTATTGGCAGAGTTCCCAAACTACATGCCGCAATTTATGTGTAAACATGATGCCAATTTTACCAAACTTTTTTTTTTTTTTTTTTTTTTGTTTGCCCAACAAGAACGACTATCAACCAATGTATTAACATGCCAAGTTTTTCCAGTCCGAACATGTCGTGGAATTTTGGGGGGGACAGCAAGTTTATTCGAACTCAGGGAATATTTTGTGCCAGCCAATCACCAGTCAAGGAGAAGGCCATTTTGCCGACAGAAGTGTTGCACTGGAATGGAAAAAGAGCTATGCCGAGAGTAGCCCACATTAGTTGTCTATACTATGTAAACATTCATTCTTCTTGATTGCGTAATTTAGCAGAGGGAAGAGAGTACTACCATTACTTTGTTAAGCTTCATTGGACGATGATTGTGGTTTAATTTCATTTTACGTTGTTAAGAAAGGATTGGATGAGGATTTTACTTACTACAAGTAATTTAGTTCTATCATTGGATGAGTGTTTCATGATGACTGTATTTTACTTATGCTCTGTGTTATGTATAGGCTCGAAACAGATTGGGCTTCCAAGCTTACTCAATGGTGCAGGGTAAAGTCATAAATCCTTGTAACAGGGAATTGGCTCCAAGCTTTTAGCGAGTGACTTGGTCTTAACGGGGAATGACTTGTTTGTTTTTTATGGATTTCATTTTTTGTTGAAGGTCATAAGTCTTGAATATACATAAATCACAAGGTGGGCTGAACAAGATTTATTCTTATAGAATATCATTCTATTGTTTCCACAAGCATAAATGATATATATACATGATAATTAGACCTGATATAAACATTCAATCATGTGTATAGTACTTGTTTTGACCTAACACAAGTTCAATGTTTAGGAAGGAATAGAAATAAGTTGAAGGAAATTTCCAGAAAATAGAGCCGATTTAAACAGATTTATCTAAGGATTTAGAGATCCAAATACATTAAAAGTTTGACTCCATAATCAAGGCCCTGATGTTAACTTTTCAATGGAACCAGTTTCATGACCAAACTCAAAGTATGAGAGTTATGGCTAAAAATGAAGGACTTCAGCAGAGTTTCTTCAAAATCTGCGTCCAGTTTATTCCACTCAAATGGGATTATCTCAGACTTATAAGTCCAAATTAAGAAATGATTTAGACTAATTGGTAGCCCACCCCGAAGGTCTAGTTTTCAACGTGACAAACTGTATTAAAATTCCAAGTAACGAAGAATTATGGGCCATTTTACTGAAAGCCTGGTCTGCCAAACACTGCGAACCGACCTTTATGAACCAAACTTTGGTCGACGAAGTTGAACAAGATTTGCGACCGAAATTTCCAGAAACAGAAGAGTTCACTTGGCCACTGGAAGTTCAGTTCAAAATAGACGAAGGTAACTTTCGGTTCGACCGAAGTTGACAAGATATAGACCAAAGTTTCCAGAAATAGAATAGTTCACTGGCCACTGGAATTCATTTCAAAATAGACCGAAGTTTACTTTCGGTTCAAACCGAAGTTGAAAAATCTGCAACCGAAGTTGAAAAATATGTTTGTGTGCTTGTATTGGCATGCAATTTGTATTGTTTTTCAGTGGGCTAGTTAACATGCAATTTTCATGGGTTTCATGTCGGGTTTGGTTTTCTATCACTTTCCTTTTTTCATAGTTTAAGTTATTATCTTATACGCGTGTTACAAGTTTTAAGTTTGTTTCGAAGATTGTAGTGTTGTTTTTTGTTATTAAAACTTTATTAAATTGTTAAAAATATGATTGATGGTGTTCCGTTGATAAGTAACCTGGAAATATTAGATTCAGGGTAGTTGTTTGATTCTTGGAAGTCACTTTCCTTTTTCTGGGCAGAACCAACTTTTGGTTGATCTATTCTTATGACTGACAATGAAATAATTCTGTTATGGTTTTCTTCATGCGGCTCAAATTTATAATTAAAATGTTTTAAGAATCGTAAGAACCCTTTTTGGTGCTTGGTTCTCTGGTGTTGTGGAATTTGAATCCTCTACAAATTTGATTTCATTCTCTTTTAAGGGAGTTTCTGTCCTAAGTCCTAGTCAGATCCCTTTTGAGTAAAGTACACCGAAGGATAGTTTTAAATACCTAAAAAAAAAAAAAATACGTCAAGATTGGTACCACCCGTGTAATCCAATGTCCTCGCTTTTGTGATTGTCATTTTTAATCAGTGCTTTCCACCAGTGTAACTATTATTTGCTTATAGGTATGTTGGCTACCTCAAGGAAACAAATTGTGTAATGCAAGTGATGTTGCAAATGCTATTTTTTCCTTTTTACAAGGCCAAATCAAAATCTATTTCAAATTTCAGATGTACTTGTTTTATTTTTTCCTTCCAACATAATTTGCTTGCTTTCTGGACATCCTCTGTAGGCTTATCACGATTCAACTAAAGAGAAAAGACTTGCACAAATAGGAGGAAGGGAGGGTCGCCCTCTTTTTGTTGTTGTCATTAAGTAGACAATATCTCCTAAGAACAAAAGGATGAATGAACACAATTTTGAACTAACATTTCAGAATATCATTTCATAAAGTTGTTCCAGTACACAATGGTGTATACAGCCAAATATTCCCAGCCACAACACAATTTCAACTACCGTAACATTCAATCCACCAACCATCATCAAATAATAAGATTCAATTTCTTTCTCGTTACATTGTCATTCCAATTCCCATCGCACCATTCAACTTGCCACCACTAGAAAAAAATCCATGATAGGAACTACCAGATGAACCATTTCCTCCCCTTGTTTCTCTGCACTTCCAACTTTGCTTGAGATCATTTGTCCTTTAAACAATCCTGGTATTATCTGCCTAGCTCGTGTACTAAGGTGGATCAACCCATGAAAAGAACTCACATGCACCTGCACTCTGCAAAATCAGTGCTATTGATTAAGTAATATAATAAAAAAATTAAAAACTATAATTATAGTATTTTACCGGCGATTAATATGAACTTGTAACGCCCGTAATGTGAACAACCCTAGAAATCTTCTCCCTGGGTTGTGTCAGTCCAAGATGTCTTCAACTGACACACCTTTTTCCCAATGGCAGGTGACAACATCCATCTTCATTGGATGACCCAAAACAATGATCGAATAACATGTTATTAAAAAGTAGATCAATCACTTCCAATCATACTTCACATTTATTTTAAAAAAAACTAATGTGATGTGCCAGCTATAACCGTGAGACATTCAAATTAATATGCAATTAACTCTCTAACAATTTATGCAATTTCAAAAACTATAAAAATAAACAACTAATGAAAAGCAAAACAAAGTATGTTTGTATGTGTAACTCAATGCCAAACACAACTTGATTTTCATTTCACCAAACACACATTCAATGGCATTAATGAAAAAGGATAAAGTAATATAAAATAAAACTTATCTGAGACTACTGATATTAAAGACAAAACTTAAACCAAACCAAACCATCCCATTTCTTCCTTGAAACCAGCTTAAACAACTGTCCAGAAATTACCAATCAAATGGCAGGTCATTAGATGATCAACTCTACCAGCCCACCACCACCATCCAAGCTTCTCAATTTCAAAAATCAGCACAGACCCCCCACC
>CM018896.1:9162280-9167280 GCA_009663005.1 Actinidia chinensis | reverse complement strand
TCATGGACCTTAGCTTTAAATATTTTTTTAAAATATATATATTTTTTAAAAATAAAAAATATATATTAGGATTGTAAAAATGTCAATTAGTTTTATTTACGAATATATAAATAGTATGGTATAAAGGGCATGTTGTTTTCGTGGGGGAGAGAGAAGGTCGAAATTGGGGGGATTTAATTTTTTAAAAAATCGGTGGGGCAGTCGTAATAAGTAATATGGTATAGGTGGACTGCTCTAGTGAGGGTTTGATATGTAATCCGACGGATTTGTAATCTATTCAATTGGCTGAATTTGTAATACCACCCCACACCCAGTATTACAAATCCATGGGTATGGATTAGGTTAAAGTACCCCCAAAATACCATATAAAATATCAAAATTACTTAAAAATACGACTCTATGATTAGCCAACTGAGTGTTATTCTTACATTACGATTTTTTTGAGCATGATCAGGTCTATATATAAAGAAAATCAGGCAGTGAGCAAAGCTGATTAGTTAACATATAAATGTTTTATTCTCTATTTAATTTGAAAATTAAAAAAAAGAATAATAATCTTATAAAAAAATTATTTTAAATAGAGGAGCAACAAGTAAAAATAAATAATTTTTTTTTTAAAAATACACTAAGTATAGTAAAAAATAGATTAATCTATTTCGAGTATATTTTGTCGTTATAATTTTTTTTTGTTTGAAGCGAAAAATAAAAAAAAAAATATCATAGGGACTCACATGGTATATTAAAAATCAAAAATTTAGATATAACAGATATATAAACCCATTTAATATCATAATTATATACATATAACAATGTATACTTGCGTGAAACAATAATATTTTAACAAACAGTTTAACTACATATATCAATTAATAAAAAGTATGATTTTAATGAAAATAAAATTATTTTTTTTCAATAGTTATATTTCTGATATGGATATGATATGACAAATTGATGCCTAATCATTTAATTAAAAATTCTTTTAAAAAGAGTATTATTGAAAATTATGATCTGGGCCAATCAGGAAAATATAAAAAAAACGTTAATCCAACACCCATATTCATTGTAAAAATAAACAAATGCATATGGCAAGTTTACAGGATTAGGGTAATCCGACTTAGTCCGATTAGATTTGTTATCCAACTTTAAATTCGACTAGATTTCTAATCCGTTAAATCAAATCTCCAAAACAAACATGGCCAAATTACATTAGGAGAAAAACTCACGTGAACAATTTTTGTTTTTTCAGATTTAATTGTGACTAAAATATGTCTATCTTTATTGTATTTGTCGATTTTTTGAATATAGTACAAAATAGAGGACATTTCTATACCGGTTATCAATCTAAACTCATTATATACCGAACCCAATGAGGATATCGTATATATTTTAAAAGATAATATCACATAAACATTTTTTAAATTGATCATATCATAATTTACTTTGCTACATCCAAACTCCTTTTGTTTGATCGGTAAATTCTGTCGAATTTTTTTTTGGCTTAATTCAAAAAACCCCTAAAAACTATCGTCTGTATCTCCATTTCCCCATCATCTAAAAAGTGTTCATATCCCCTTTTAACGATTTAATTGTTCACTTACACCTTGCATTACGAACTGTTTGAAATAGTGATGAAATCAATTACGTGTTTTTCATGATTTAAATAAATATCCTTATGTCTCTAAATACCATATTTTTATAAAAACTAAGTTACTACCCATATTACATGCTTATTCAGGAGATATTGTGGACCAAACTTAACTCTTATAATAAGTCTTTAAATAGGGTGTTGACGTAGTTTTTTTTTGTAAAATAAAAATATTAAAATAAGGGCATTTTAATTAAAACACATGGACACGCGATCGATTTCATCACTATTTAAATATATTAGTAATGGAAGGGTTCAAAAAAGTGATACAATAAATAGTTAAGGGGGGTCAATATGATTCACTTTTTAGATGAGAGGTGAAAGTGATAAAAGGCAATGGTTTTTTAAGGGGTATTTCTGAAGTAGCCTTTTTTTTTACAAATTGTGTAATTAAGTGAAATATTTTTTAATAGATATTTTATAATAAGGACAAAAAGGTGAAATGTTATTAAAAGTGAGCGAAGACAAATTTTGTTGTCTTTATAACGTTTGATTTTATCAAAGAAGACATGCTACACTTCGGGTCGTTTAAATTTTATTAAGATGATCATTACTTAAGACCAATTGCGTTATGATTTTTTATTTTATTGATTTTTGAGTTTTTTTTTATCTTGATGTGAAACATTTTTTGCTTTTAATTAAAAATTTATATTTTCCGTCTCATCTTGAGAAGGAGGTCCAAAAAAATAAGAAAAACGTTATCTAATTCGAAAAAGCGTCACTAAAAACTAAAAAAATCATTTACATGTTTTTTTTAAAATGATGTTTTTTGAATAAAAATCCTTTTTTTTCTTAGTAAGTTTTTTTTGAAATTTGATATAATAATTTATATTTCAGGACTCTCTCGTAAGAGAAGACGAAAAAAAGTAATAAGTTCTTGATCCAAATGAACGTAAAAAAATCAAGAAACTATTAACCCCAAACTGAGCTTTAACAGCTACATCGGAAGCCATATAGTACGTCCCGACACATTTTTACTTACAATTGCAATTCATTTAAATTACTTTAATTTTTGACAAACCATATTCACAGTTAGAAATCATTGTACAGTGGTTGTGGTGCTAATTACAATTCAGTTTCATACCAATTTCAGTTTATAAATGACTTATTTCGTGATAAAACACTTTACTCTATTGAAAACTTTTTACTAATTTATTAAATACTATTTACCAATTGCAATTAAATAATTGTTTTATACACTTATAACTATGTTCATTGAATATGCGTCCAAGAAAAATAGACTAAAGTGGCCTTGGTCTCATAAAACAAAGACTAGTAAATGCTATAGGAAAGGAGAGTGAAAGAATCACAAACTAAGAAATGATAGGGTGAGAGGAAAAACCTAGCTGACATGAGATGTTATGGTACAAAAAGGTTATGAATTATTAATGTAGCTTAACAAATATGCCGTCGACATAGCACAATAGAGAAAAAAAGAATTTTTGTAGCCAACTCTAATGATTGGACACAAACGATTTACTCAATTTATTTAATGTAGCGAAATATCTGGCCGTTGATATAGCACGAGAGAAAAAAAGAATTTTATGTAGCCATCCTAATTGATTGGACAACAACAATTTTTACTAAATTTATTTAATGTAGCTACATATCTGCCGTTGATATAGTAACAATGGAGAAAAAAGAATTCATGTAGCCAATCCTGTTGATTGAGACACAGACATATTCCGATAATTAATTCCTTTTCAGAAATTGGTTAACATTTTTAAAATTTACTAATTCTGGAACCATAGAAAGGGGTTTCAAGTGAACAGTTATTATCCCTCTTCCCTCCCTCCACTGCCATCTCCACTTCCCAATAATTCCGCCACGGCTGGAGGTACCACTACCATCGGTTACCACCTCTGGCACTTCCTGCCCTGGTCCCACCCCACCTCCAGCGACTCCCTCCCTGCCATTATCCCAGTCACTTTGTTTTTCAAAACATGAGTATGTAACCAAACATGTTTTTGTTTTTTGTTTCATGATAATTAAATGAAAACAGGAAAACAAATAAATAGGAAACTGAGGGACACGAAACATACGAAAGTATCCAGCCACAAGAAGGCAGGGGAGATGAAAGCCAGAGAGCCTTTACCCATACAAGGACTATCCCCCGCCCCCCCCCCCCCCCGCCGACTGCTATTGCAGAAATATATTACACAGCGAGCCCGCATTGGAACAAGTAGCAGGTATGCAACCCTACCCGAGCGCGGAATAACTCTTACTATTTGACGGCCACTCCAACAAGTCACGCCTCAGCACAGTTTACACCCTGCGATTGGCGGGCACCCCCCCGACGACGACACGCAACAAGTGATGCTTGCACGAACTGGACACTATTCTCAGCAAATCTGGGCGGAAATTCATCACGGTAGCAGGGAGGAACCACCAACCTCTCTGCAGAAGTGAAGATTAGGTGAACTGTCCGGTATTCAAGTCACCCTTGGCGCGTCATAGCACACGCCGAGGTAAACTATATATCAGAAGCCACTTTAAGAGGTAATGGGGTTGTTTTTTTTTCTCTCTGGGGAACGTAGCACTCTCTCTTCTCCTTCTCTCTCTTTCCTCCCTCTTGGGGGAACAGGAGCGGACATCAGGCTTCAAGGGTCAGGTCCGCTTCAAGGCTCCAATTGGTCCGATGACTATGAGCTCGAGCCTAAAAGAGATTCAAAGAAGAGCCTAATACTTTAGTTCGAGAGTACAACAACAGAAAGTTGTTCACTACTGAGAGGTTAACAAAGGTTGATTTTACTACTCAATTCGACTCCGGGAGATAATCAATCCGCTAACCATGTGCAAGGGGATACAATCTGATGTGGGTGTGTTTTACTAGCAAGAATCAAGGCAGGATTGTGTTTACAAGTCCAATATTTCAGACTCAAGAAAGTTATGAAGATCAGATTTAGGATTTAACTTTTTTTGGTATTTCTTAGATTAGATGTTGATTAGGATTATGATTATATTGGAGATAAGAACAGATTTGACTTATCTCCAAGAACTTGATTTGACTAGGATTTTATTTTTATAGGATACGATTAGAGTTAAGATTTAGATTAGAATTCTATCTTGTAGGCCTATAAAAAGGGAGGCTTCAATTTTCGGAAATCAAATTGAAAAATAGAGAGATTTCGTATTATTCTTCTTGAGTTCTTCAAGAACTAATCTGAACTTTCAAGGAATTCCCTTGTGGCGTTCAAGACCTGACTTATCAAACGGATCTCCATTCCCGTTTGTGCGGCTTCATCGTACCAAAGTTCTTGCTTTGCTAAGCAACAGTCGCGGTTTTCCATCAAACTTGAAAGAGTTTGGTTTGTGTTCGGATTTGGTGTCGGGTTTTGTCACGTTGTTGGCCGTG
>CM018896.1:9147280-9157280 GCA_009663005.1 Actinidia chinensis | reverse complement strand
GAATTTTCAACAGATATCAACATGCTCAAGAGGAATACAAAATCAGATACTTTTGAAATAACCCGAGATTGGAAGCATATTGTTACATCCTATTTACCTCAAATTCACACCATTGGATATGTTTTATCTGGCTCCCATGAACAACATATCTGGAAAAAATTCAACCTTAATCTGACCTCATATTTCCATTGATCTACACTCATATTTCATATCAAATGCTAACTATCGTACACTAAATAATTTCTCTCTCATCTCTCATGTTTTCTTTGCTGCGCATCGTGCTCTCCTCTCTCTATTTCTTTCCCTCTCTCTCCGTTCTCTCTTTCTCTTTCGGGCTCTCCTCTCACCCTCTCTCCCTTAAATTAAACACTCCAGACCAAATCATTTCAACATCATCATCACATTCCTTTTCTTTTTCTATTCTTTTTCGTTTCCTTTCATTTTCTATTACTTTTATATGTTCTCTTCTTCCTTCCTTTTATTCACTTTCCGGCCAAAACAATAATGGGTGGAGGAATTCACACTTCACAGCCCCCTCCAACTAAATCATCTTCTTTAATTTTATCTCAAAAGTTATGAATCTTTTCAAGTAAACTCCAAAATATAAAATCGTGTTATTACAATCTTCCACTCTTAAAGAATGTCGTCCTCGAAATTAGAAAAGCCTATTTTGGGTCACTTAAAATACACCCTTCCACTGCGCACTCTGATACCAATTTGGTATCTCCCACACAATCTCATATAAGAGCTAAACATCCTAAACTCCCACATGATCCCATGTAAGACCTAAAGCCTAAGCTCTGAATAACCATTTGGTGACGACAACCCGCCCTCCCGGGCCGTTGATTTTTACCTATTTCTCCCGTATTTTCCTCAAATACAAATCAGGCACTATTGTCCTCAAATTTCAATATCTCCAATATTTAGTTTTATAATATCTCCACATGTAATTTAATCATAAAAAAGATCAAATCTTCAAGTCGTTCATCGACCCATCTCGTACTATCCGAACCTCCCACGTCCGCCTTGAAAAATATTTTAAACAGGGAATAGACAATACGACAAGAATATCTCAACGAATCAATAATGGCTCAACAATAAATGTCAGGTAGCACAACGAATCAATTTTCATCAAAGACCTCGTACTTAAGGTCTTTCTTGATACATCACTAGTGATCGGCCTCATCCCGTCTCCTAACTCTCGGCTTTTTCGGTCCTTGTGACTATTTGGCGGATCCACTCAGTCAATGTCTCAATCAATTCAATCATTTATCCTCAATAATCATATCATAAAGATCTGATTCCAATAAAAATCCACGAATTTCAAAACCGATTCCACATGCTCAAGAGGAATACAAAATCAGATGATTTTAGAAAATAACTCCTGAGAATTGGAAGCATATTGTATACATCCTGTTTACCTCAATTCACACCATTGGATATGTGTGATCTGGCTCCCATGACACCCTACTGACATTTTCACCTTAATCTGAACCTCCTATTTCGCATTGATCTACACTCATATTTTTCATAATCAAAATGCTCACTACACTAATAATTTCTCTCATCTCTCATTGTTTTCTTTCTTCGCAATCAGTTCTCTCCTCTCTCCTATTCTTTCCTTCCTCTCCTCTCCGTGCTCTCTTTCTCTCTCGGTCTCTCCATTCTCCCCTCTCTCCTAAATTAAACACTCCAGACCAAATCATTTCACATCATCCATCCACAAATTCCTTTTCTTTTTTCTAATCCTTTTTCTTTTCTTTTTCTATTTTCTATTACTTTATATTTTCTCTTTCCTTCCTTTTATATGTACTTTCGGCCAAACAATAATGGGTGGAGGAAATCACACTTCCAGTCAGAGCCCCCTCCACTTAATATCTTTCTTTAATTTTATCTCAAAAGTGATAAATCTTTCAATTACTCCAAAATATACAATCGGTTATTACAATCTTCCACTCTTAAAAGATTTCGTCCTCCGAATTTAGAAATACAAAAAAAAAAGTAATTTGGGTCACTATTAAAATACACACATTCCACTGCTACGAGTGGACGAAATTCTTTTAAGAGTGGAAATTGTATAACCCGATTTTTATATGTTGGAGTTTAATTGAACAGATTTCATAACTTTGAGATAAAATTAGAAGATATTTAAGTTGGAGGTGGCGAAGTGTGATTTCCTCCACCCATTATTGTTTTTGCCGAAAGTAGATTAAAAGGACGGACAAGAAATATAAAAGTAATAGAAAATAAAAAGAAAAGAAAAGAATAGAAAAAGAAAAGGAATGTGATGATGATGTTGGACCTGATTTGGTCTGTCGTGTTTCATTTACGGCGAGAAGGGAGAATGGAGAGACGGAGAGAAAAGAGAGCACGGAGAGAGAGGAAAGAAATAGAGAGAGAGAGAGCACTGATGCGCAGAACGAAACAATGAGAGGATGATAGAAATTCTTTAGTGTAGTTAGCATTTTGCATTTGAAAAAATATGATTGTATCTCAATGGAAATATGAGGTCCGATTAAGTGAAATTTCAGTATGTTGTTCATGGGAGCCATATCAACATATCCAATGGTGTAATTTGAGGTAACAGGATTGTATACATATGCTTCCATTCTCCTGAGTTATTTTTCTAAAATATCTGATTTTGTATCCTCTTGAGCATGTTGAATATCTGTTTAAAATTCGTGGTATTTATTGAATCATGATCTTTATGATCTGATTCTTTGATGGCTAAATGCTATGGAATTGATTGATACATTGACTGAGTGGGATCCGCCAATAGTCCATACGGCCGGAAAAGCCGAGAGCTAGGAGACGTGGATGAGGCAGATCACTATTGATGTATCAGAAAGACCTAGTACGAGGTCTTGATGAAATATTGATTCGTTGTGTCTACTCTGACTTTATTGTTGAGTCCATTATTGATTCGTGAGTATATTCTTGTCGTATGTATACTTCCCTGTTTAAATAATTTTTCAGGCGGACGTGGGAGTCGGATCGTACGCCAAGATGGCGGAGAACGACTGAAGATTTTGATCTTTTTTAATGTATTAATACATTTGAGAGATTTATAAAAATAATATTTGGAGAACTATGAAGATTTGGAGGACAATCGTGCTCTGATTTGTATTTGAGGAAAATACGGGAGAAAATTAGGTAAATAATCAACGGCCCGGGAGGGTCGTGTCGTCACAGCCTAGGACGCAATCGTTTCTGATCGGGATGCTAATTTCTTTAGCTATTTTTGAAAAAAACATTGTGGGGTAAATTAGGACAAACTATTATTCCCTAAATACTTGTCATCCTCAAACTGATTGACAGACTGAGTAGTCAATAGGACTTTATCCACTTGTTGAGGGCTGTCATTAGTAAGAACCTTAAGACTTGGGAGGATTGTTTTACCAACATTTTGATTTGCTTATATCGTTTGTGTTCATTCTGCTACAAGCAGTTGTCCCCCCTTTTTCCAACATTGGAAATTGTTTATGGTTTTAATCCTTAACTCCGTTGGATTTATCACCTTTTACCTGTTTTTTGAGGCATGTACATTTAGATGGTAGAATAGAACCGACTTTGTGAAGCGCAACTCCATGAGAGGGCACGACTCCATATAGAGAGGAGAACGAGCAATACAATTCAAGCAAGCCACAACGACGTCACAAGCGGTTTTTGAAGCCTGGTGATTGGTGTGGTTCCACATGAGAAAATAAAGGTTTCCGTACAAAAGACATTCTAAGTTGCTTGCCCGAGGAGATGGTCCATTTCAGTGCTCGAACGGATCATGATCTGCCTACCCACTTGATTTACCAAGGTGAGTATAATGTATTGCTAACTTTCATGTTACTGATTTGAGTCCTTTGTTGTAGGGAAAAAGATTTGAGGGCAATCCTTCTCAGAGGGGGGGCATGAATGAGGACATCAAGACTATCAAGGCTCATGGGCCGATTCAAGCTCCAATTGGTCTCGTGACGAACTCGAGCTAAGAGATTCAAAGAAGAGCTGATACTTTAGTTCGGAGAGTACAACACAGACAGTATGTTCACTACTCGAGGGTGAACAAAGGTTGATTTTACTACTCAAATTCGATCCGGGAGAGAACCATCCGCTATACATGTGGCAAGGGGTATTACAATCTGATGTGGGTGTGTTTTACTAGGCAAGAATCAAGGCAGGATTGGTGTTACAAAGTCAAGATTTCAAGACTCAGAAAGTTATGAATATCCTAAACACAGATTAGTATTCTAACTTTTTTGTATTTCTTAGATTATATGTTTTATTAGGATTATGGATTAGATTGGAGATAAGATGCCAGCTTTGACTTATCTCCAAGGAAACTTGATTTGACTAGGATTTATTTTTATTAGATAGATTAGGAGTTAAGATTAGATAGACTTCTTATCTGTAAGGCTATAAAAATGGCAGGCTATCAATTTCGAAAATCATGAAAAATAGAGAGATTTCGTTTATTCTTCTTGAGTTCTTCAAGAAACTAATCTGAACTTATCAAGGATTCCTTGTGGCGTTCAACCTGACGTATCAAACGGATCCAATCCATTCCCGTTTGTGGCGTCTTTATCATACAAGGTTCTTGCTTGTCTAAGCAACTGGTCGCGGTTTCCATCAAACTTGAAAGAGTTTTGGGTTTGTTTTCGGATTTGGTGGCGTGTTCGTACGTTGTTTGCGTGGTCTATCAGAACACTAGCTTAAAGATTCGGTTCCGTCTAATTTGAACGTCGGAGATGCCGTTTTCGGAAACCAGCTCCGGCGGCCGGACTTACTGTTTGGCTTGGTGCAGTTGTTAAAGGTGATCAAACTAGCTGATGCACCCCTACAATCATGAAAAGGAAGAACATCTTTGCTGGTGTCAACATTCGGGTTTCCGCATTGTAAACTTCACTCCCCAAAACTTCCTAATTGCTAACGATTAAACATAGCTAGCTTCATGAAATCTCCAAACCTCATATGAAATACTTGACTTGGGTTTGTGGTAATTTACATGTAGAGTCCTCCCATTTCTGATTTTTTGTTTTGGGGGTGATATTACCCCTTCTTTTGCCTAAAACCTGTAAGCCAACGTATTGAAGTCTCAAGCTACAAAGATTTCACCTCTTGTAAAACTTGCATGCATAGCCTTATGAGGATCCTTAATTTAGAAGCCTTTGCTGTTTTCGGGTACCCTTCAAACAGAGGAAGACTTGCAAGCCATTTAATCCATTATTGGGGGAGACATCTAGGCGATTATCGAGATATGGGGTTCTCTATTTGTTTGTGTAACACAAGTAAATTGGGACACTTGTTAGTTTTTTTTTCCGCTTTGAATATATTTCTATTCTACTGAATTGGGTTTGTCATTAATTGTACTTAGCAACAAAGGACATTTTTGTAAAACTTAAAATTAATACTGAAATTTTACTGCTGCACGCTATTCTATAACATTTATTTGGTTCCAAACATGGGTTTGACATCAGGTTTATCAGCCTGCTGTATAAGTGAACCCTCTTAACATGTCATTAGTTCCGGTTAAATTGATTATGCTTTCTCTTTCATCTCGGAAATTAGTTTTTTGTTGCCATTGTTGTGGCAATGTTGATCTTTTGGCATTCTTTTTACTTAATTTATTATCTTCTGTTCTCTGTTCTAATTCCTGTGGAGGTCTGAACAATGAGAAAGAGAAATGGTACTCAATAGAGTGCTTTTCTTGTCAATGATTGGTAGTTTAGGCACAAGGCATGTCAGCAGCACTCTAGATAACACCTCTAAAACAGTTTTTCTGGTCCTGTAGTTGTAGAAAGCGGCAGTTTGGACTGAAGACAGGTTTCCCAACTTTCGGATTGAATCCAGTTTGGTTTGCTGTTGCCAGGAACTATATCAAGGAAATGAACGTGAAGATCTGACTTTTAGAAACAGAATAAAAATTTTGATTCTTATTTTCCTTTTCTTTTTCCTAGGCAAACTAACGTGAGTGCCTGAAAAGCTTATGGGTTTTGAGATCTTAAATGTTCTGTGCATTCGAAATATGTTAAAAACTCATTGTGCAAACTAAAGCAATGGTTTCCCCAAGTATTCCATATTAAAATGGGGTTGAAATTTTCATTTTACACCTTATTTGACGATCTAAAACAGTATTTTGCAGTATGTTTGGGGCCCCTATGACAAGAGATTTGGTCGCGGACTCTTTCTAACCATTATTAGTGAGAGATCATTGTCTGAAATATCAAAGTTTGGTTTAAGCAGGTGAGTTTGCATGTACGGCAGCCCAAATAGTGGTACAATCAAAATCGCTCGTGTGCCAACATTTCAAAAGTGCATATTGCCTGTGATTTTCAAAATTGAGGTTTGTTTGTCGGATTATATGGAGATCCATTGAAGGTGTTAGTAGTTAATTTTTCCAAAAAAAGGGGTTCCGGTCAGTTGTCTTATTTGGTGGCGACAAGTGCAATTGTAGTGTATATTTCGTGTTTTGGGGCGACAAGTGCAATCTTAGGAACGCTGAGAATGCTGTTTCAAGTTATTTCTCTAAAGAGAATGGTTCACCATATTGAGAGTGTGAAACATGATCTTCCAGGTCTTACAACATCGACTATTTGTGAATTGAAAAAAATGACACAAGTATTTATAGCGCTACTGTTTGAAAAACATAGTTTGTGACGCATTTCGTAGATTAAAATGTGTCACTAATCTACATTAAATAAAAGCCATAAAATTACGTTAAATTATTACTTGATCGTCCACAGGCGACCCGACCCCTTACCATCTTGTCCTACAAAATTCAAATGGAACCCTGAATGATATGCTTCACAATGAGATCCATTTTGAAGTCATGAAAATTTTCTCAGGAACTTTCTTACCTACAAATACATACACAAAAAAATAAAGATAGCTCTTTTTTTTTCAGAAATGAGATAGCATGTAAGGTATAAAACAAAAACCATTATATTGCACATAACATGGGACCTTTAACTTTTACAGCAAAAACAGATACAAACTTCGTTAAAAACTAAAACTTAATATCAAGTAGCAAATTGTGGAGACTGGGGATATACCCCATATTTGCTATGCGGAGGCCTTTGATCAGAACCATGCACTATGTCAAAACTTCCATCAGTTTGTCTTGTTAAAACGGGCCCCGAAGAAGAATAAGGAAAGCTCGTTTACGAATCTCTATCATGGTGGTAACTGAGTGGCAAAACCCAATCTGACCCTGGCCCATGATGATAACCGGGGGACATAAAAAAGAAAGGCATGTGGTAACTTTTGCATCGGTCAAGCTATATGAATCCAGATAATGCCAAGACAGTCATAGGTGGCGAATTTGGGAAGAGAAAAAACATTACTGCAACCAGAGATGAACACAAGTGGTAAACAAATTCGCAGATAAAGTACCTTTCTGGCTTGTTGGGTATAAGGGTTTAGGATTCTAATTTGTAAATCGTTGTGGGGGTGATGAAAAAGTGGAAAATCCTTTCTGGGTTGGGCCATGGGGTGAGGAGGAGACGAGAATTTCTTTCCAATGGCTGGTTTGTTTTGTTGAATAACATTGAGAGTTAATGATGCTGTGAGGGAATACTAAAAAAAGCGAGAGAATGTAATTAAGCGCTTCAGCATTAACCGACGAGGGTTTGAGTTTTGTTAAGTTTTTAAGATGAATTAACTAGGGATGATAAGTGAAAATAATTGGAGGTTTGAGGTTGAGTTAAAAAAATTGAATATGTTGGGTTTTGTTTTTGTTTCATAATCCATCAGTAGGGATTGGTTCATATTTAACCACGGCGTTGTTCACGGTTTCCCAGTGCCATAATTGCGTTAGTGCCATATGGAGCACGAAAGGAAGGAGATATCTCTTCGATGAAGCACGGACACTTTAAATGAGTTTTCGGCCATGCGTGGTCAAAACCGATACTCCTTAGACATGCGGTGGGAAAAAAAAACAAATGTCGGAACGTCAAGTGGCGACATACGATCAGGATTTGGACCTTCCTTGGGTGGGTATGAGTGTTCTCTATATTTTTATTATTTTTCTAAAGGCAGGACACACACGTTGTCCCACGTGCTTAGGTAAGCACGACATGCTCTTCAAAGGGGGCACACAGACCCAATACAGCGAGAGAACACCAGCCTCGCCACTTGACTGTCTCCCCACCCCTGCACAACACAATAGATTTGCGAAATTCTACACCACCCGTTGGAAATGTGGACAAGAGAGTTGGAGTGCGTCGCTCAGCGTCGTGATAGACGCCATTCACTGAACATCGGTTTACACCAGTCTGTGTGATGAGGGACGTGGGTTAGTGTTTCGGATGTGTTACTGAAGAGTACCCGATTCGTGAGGATAGGGTATAGTCGGCTGCTTTCCCAGCCTACGTATGTCAAAGTTTGTGGCCCCCATAGTGCAAAGGACACCCCTTCTTCGGTCGTTAGGGCGTTTAGAAAAAAACAATGGTGGAGGTTGCCCGCGCGTGGGACGCTGTTGTTTGATGTGGTTTGTTATAGCACCCATCTTGGTGTGGTCATGAGTGGAGGGAGGTTGTGGTGGTGGTGTTTTGGATGTAGAAAATAGCCCCAAGTTTGGGGGTTATCGGCTCAAATATGCTCTTCTGGTTATGCCTCTGGTGTTCCGGTGTCAGTTCTCAGGTATAGGAAATGCAAGAGCCGAACAAAAGGGTTCAAGGAGAAGCTTGGAGCTGGAGGATTTGGGGCTGTTTATAGAGTGTTCTTGCTAACAAAACTGTTGTTGCTAGTGTGAAGCAAATCGAGGGAATTGAGCCGGGGGAAAAACAGTTTAGGATGGAGGTTGAAACTATAAGTACGCACCCATCAGTTAAATCTGGTGAGATGTGAGATAGGGTTTTTGCTTCTGAAGGACGTCAACGGCTTCTGGATATGAGTCATGAGAACGGGCCATCGATTAATTCCTCTTTACGACAGAAGAACAGTTGGGGAAAATTTTTGAATTGGGAGAGTACAGGTTTTAGATAGCCTGGAACCGCAAGGAGGCTGGCACATACCTTCCCGAGAGTGTCGAGGACTTGCATGGTGCATTGTGACATAAAGCCGAGACCATTCTTTGGATGAAAATTACAATTGCCAAAGTCGGCAGATTTCGGGGCTGGTGCAAAACTTGTAAACCCAAGGGACAAATAGATCCCGAACACGACAGTGTTAGGGGGGACTATGGGATGGAATTTGGACACCGGAATGGCTTGCAAAGGTTGCCAATACAATCAAAATTCTAGATTGTTTTCAGTTACGGTATGGTGTATGTTGGAAATAGATAGTGAGTGGCGAGAAGCGAAATTTCGATGTATGGAAGAAACAAAGGCAAGAAGGTTCAGTTGGGCTTACGAAGAGTTAGAAAAGGGAAATGTGAAGGGATTGTTGACAAAGGCTTACTGATCATGAGATGCACATGGATGCAAGTGATTAGGGCAATTTTCGAGGTAAGCTTTTGGTGGCATCCAGGAGCAAACCTTTCTCATGAGGCCAATGATGGGAAAAGTGGTGTGGCAGATTGTTAGAAGGGATTACTGAAATTGAAAAAAAAAGCCAAGCCACCAATCCCTAGGCTGTGACCCGAGGGTTCGGTTAGCGGAACCGATTGATGTACGCAGTAGTGTCAGTGCTTTCTCTCTACCTTTCAACATCAGCCCCGGTTCCATCTTTCATCATCATCGTTCCAAACTCAAGGAATTTCATCTTCGGGTTTCGGGGAAAGGAACGCTAGGAAGAAGGGCATGATACATGTCTTTTACAGATCTGAGCACAATTGAAGGTTATTCAGCTTTTGTTGAATCATGTAAACCATATAGATATTGGGATTCTGTATTTTGTCATCTCGTTGTGATAGAAGGTTTCTTTTCTTTTCTTTTTTGAGTTGGGCCTTTCTATCACAGTTAAGATCTTTGTACATGTATATTATCATTCAGTGGTAGTTAACCCAAGAGTACCTTATGTAGTATCGAAGAACAATCATTCTCTTGATGAAATCTAGTTCAAGAGAAAAAAC
>CM018896.1:9043387-9050887 GCA_009663005.1 Actinidia chinensis | reverse complement strand
GGTGACCCGTGAGCAGCAAAGAAATATTTTTAGGTATTGAATTTTAAAATATTTTTAAGCTCATGATTGTACATAAGTTGGTATGTGCGGACCTCGTAAACTCTTGATATATACATGGGTGAGTTTCCTTTTGATGAGTTGGGATAGGTGTTGCGCTCAAAAGACATAACAATGTATTGTTCACACTAAATGGGTCTCACCATAATTTTAATGATATCATTTGTATCGTTTATTTTGTTAGGCTTTTCAAATATATAACTTGTGAAAAATTCAGGTTATTTAGACATTTACAACCATAGAATCAAATCTTATTTGCATGATAATTTACTTTCAAAATCATTTTTGTCGCTCATTTTTTTCAAGACAAATATAACTTGATCGGGAGACTACAAATAGAAGATCATTGTGACTTATTGAACTAGCTAGGCATGACAATGAGTCATGTATACGTTGGGGACCTCTATATACTCATACCCGAAAACTCACTTTCCTACCCCTACCCCTACCCCTACCCAATTAGATATTGTTATCAAACCCAATATTCAAATCTTATAAAAAGAATAAATCAAAGTTCAATCTTCAAAATACAAAATTTAACCTATTCATATATAAAATTTTTAAATATTTTATAATTTTTTAAATACATCACATATTACAAACCATTACTAATTTAGCTCAGATATCACATATTACTATAAAAAAGTCTAATTTAGCCAAGTGTATATATTACATTTTTCATCATCTTAACTCTCTTTATATATATATCGAAATCGGATATTCGGGTATGGATAGAGGTGTATATCGGTCCTAAAATTCGAAGAATGATCGGTTTCAGTCCATGACATAAGTGGACCGAAACTGATTGAAAAAATTATCGGCTTAGTCGGTTTCGGTCTACTTTGGGTCGGTAGGTCGTGTTGTTTTTGGGCTGACCTAGGCCTGAATTGAGCCTACCACTTGAGAGAGAAAGAGAGAAAGAACACTCTTTTGAGCCGGTCGATGAAGGGGAAAGAGAGGGAGAGGGGAGAGAGAACACGAGATCACCATCGTTCTTCCTTCGTAGTCTCGGCAGTGTTGATGTGATTGTGCTCTGCGACTGTGTTGTGTTGTGTAACAGTGTAAGAGTTTTTATTTATTTATTTATATGAGAACATAGACAATCGAATTGAGAACTTAATGTTGCATGATATTATGAAAGTTCTATTGTTTGGAAATGGTCAAAGATTCATATTGTAAATCTTTCCTATTGTAAGAGAGAATATCTTTCCTAGTGTAGAGATAATTATTGTAAGAATAATTTAATTATAGAAATAGGTTGATTGGAGGATCTGCACTGATGATCCATCCTTACAAATATGACCATTGTACAATCCATATGTGAGAATAAATTATAAGTTTTTCTCTTAATAAACTTGATATCAGAGCCTTGAAACCCAATATCTATTTTCATCTTTGAATCCTTAACCCATGAGCAAGTGCGATTATGAAACATCTGGCACGAATCTACACCCATCATTATTCAACACAGAGGACATCATTCAATGCAGGAATTAGGAATTGTATTGATGAGACCAACTATGATCTGTGGTCTCAACTGTTGGAGATGCAAGTTGCTGAGAAGGAGACACTCTCCTTCATTAGTGGAACACCACCACCACCTATGGAGAAAGATAAGGCTTGAAAAGGTATACAGAACAACAAAGGTCAAGAGATGTTTGGCTGATTTCTTGTCTCCATGAGATTATGAAGCGATACATTCGCTGTACCTACCGCACGAGATATTTGTGAAAGCTTGTCTACAGCCTTTATAATGGAGGCAGATAATTACAGGTTTTACCCTTGAACCAGAGGGCCTTTCTCTGGCTAAACAAAATGGCAGACCGCTCTCTATATATTATGGAGACTACTGAAATCTTTAAGTGAGTTTGATCAGCGTGAATAGGTGGTCATGGTGGACAAGAAAGATGTTGCATCCTTACCAGAAATCCGGCTTCGCGACAAAGGGGGCATATCTTCCATCTCTGGATTAAGGGTTGATTTCGAGTAGTGCGTGGCAAATCTTGCGGAACGATCCTATACCTGAATTAGAATAGTTTGCCCTAGTTCCTCCGCGAGATGTCTTTCGACGCGTGTGATGAATGGGCAAGTGGATAGTTTTGGAAGCATCTGGCCATGTAACTCGCAACCTATCTCTTCAAATTGGTCTTCTCAACACCAGCCTGACCGCAGATTCGGAAGCCTCTGCTATGTTCGAAGGTTCACAAAATCCCTCCTATAAATCACTCACTGTATCAAGTTTGGCCACACAAAAAATAAGTGCTATGAACTGGTGGGTATCCAGATGGTGGGATCATAATCGTGATTAGAAGAAGAATTCTAAGAAGGTCTCCACTGCCGGCAATTGCTGAAGCACAACAAAAAATTAAGGGGCTAGTCACCCTGCGGATGGACACATCTTGGCCTTAGCAGCAGCAGCGGTAATGATGGTAAGGTTTTAAATATTTCTGATACTGTTTCCAATAGTACATGGATAATGATTCTGGCGCTCGGACCATATGAATTTGATTCTAGACAAGTGGTCATCTCTTATAAAATTCCCTCACAATTCTGTTTTCCACTGCCAATGTACCTCATGCCGATTATTGGGGAAGGATCCTTGTCCCTCCACTGACACTTTAATTTGGACTCTGTTTGGTTGTTCGTCTTTGGAGTAAATCTTTTAATCAGTTCTCAAATAACCACTGCCTTTATCTTGTTTGTTTATTTTTTGGTCCTGAATCTTGTGTGTTTTTTAAGGATACATCCAAACAAGCGGACGATTGGTTGTGGTGTTAGGCGAGGGAAGAGCTATCATTATTGTGGACCTGTGTTTCCAAGAGTTCAGCTAAGTTGCATCAGCTTTGACAATGAGAGGTTCTAGGGGAGAAGAATAAATCTAAGATCTTGTTAATGTCATCGCGTCTGGGCATGCCAATGCCGTTGGTTATTTTTGAAGAAGTTGTTTCCTATTTATTTAAAACTTTTGATGTTACTAGTTTTTTAAGTTGATGTTTGGAACTTGCCAAGAGCCATCCGCACTCTTTTCCATAATTTTCAATAAATAAAGTTTCACTTCCTTTTATGATCATACATTCTGAAGTCTGGGGTCCATCTAAATTTACTACCTTAGATCGGTCCGGCGTGTTTTGTCACTTTTATTGATGTTGTACTAGGATGACCTTGGGTATGCTTGATGGAAGTCCAAAAGTGAAGTAAACTTTTATTTCAAAATTTTTCATAAGAATGTTGTGTAGTCAGTACAGTGCACCAATGTGCAATTCTTCGCAGTCGATCTGGAAGGTGAATATTTAGTTCTGAATTGAAGCAGTATTTTGGAAAACCATTGACCATCATCAAACAACTTGTTCTGATACAACACCCCAACAAAATTGGGGTGGCGGAGCGGAAAAATCGCATTTGTTGGAGGTTTGTCCGGGCTTCTTGATGAAAGCCCATATCCTTTATCCTATTGGGACACTACGCACTTACCTCTACAGCATAATTTGATCAACGAGTACCTTTCAGCACTATTATTTTCGAACTCCACTCCAGCCCTACTGAGCAGTTCGTTGCTCCATTTGTCCCAAACTACCTCCCATGTCTTTTGGTTGGTAGCTTTTGTACCCTGAATACACATCAGCGCAATAAGTTGATGCCTCGAGCATGCGATGTGTTTTTTTAAGGATATGCTGCTTATCAAAGGGATTCGATGCTCTCATCCTCCCATCAACCGAATGTTTGTTTACAATGGATGTAGTTTTTCATGAGACTCGATGTATTTTTCTCTAGCTAACTTCAAAGAGAGGTATCGGGAAGAATTCAAACTCTAGACTATGATTTTTCTGATTGCTGTAGAAGGGGAACTCTCTGAACTTGGTAATCTGAAAGCGAATGAAAAGGAACTCCCTCCACCTAGTAACGAGAATGTGAGTGAATTGGATTTGATTGGGTAATGAATTCGGACCAAAGGGAGGATGAATACCCAAAAATCAAGTTTGTGGACCCCCCCTCCGTTGATCCCTCACCACAAGCAGTTGAATACACCACACCAATCGCTTTGCTGAGGATGTTTCCTGACTTAAAGCGTTTGAACCTTTCAGAAAACAGCTACCGACGCGTCAAACCAGAGGTTCCCTAAACCTACATTGAACCCTGAACTTTCTAGTAAAGTTAAATATCCCATGAGTCATTATGTGTCTAACCATCGCTGTTGTCTTAATCAAATAAGTCATTTGTAAATCATTATCCTTGCGTAATCTATTCCTAACAGTGTGAGGAAACCTTAGCTGATCCAAGGTGGAAAACCGCTATGAATGAGGAGATGAAATCATTACAGAAAATGAAACTTGGGAACTGTTGACTTTCCACAGGGAAGAACCAGTTGGATGTCGGTGTGTTTCTAACTGTGAGAGCACAACGCAGATGGTAACGATGAACGCTTTAAGCGAGACTGGTGGCAAAATGATATACCCAACCTTGGGATTGATTAATACTGATACATTGGTGCACCTGTAGCAAACTCAACACATTCGAGTCTTATTATCTTTAGCGGCAACATGGTTTGGCCGTTACAAACAATTTGATGTTAAGAACGCCTTCCTACATGGCGAGTTGTCCAAAGAAGTAGACATGAATTGCCACTATGATGCATGGATACCAGAAAGCATTGTCATAAAGTGGTGCAAATTAAAAAGCCCTATATGGGTTAAACCAATCTCCAGAGTATGGTTTGGAAGGTTCACAAAGTCCATGAGGGACTTCGGTTACCATCAAGAATTCAGACCACACTTTATTCTTAAAACAACAGCATGTAAGATTACTTACTGCCCTTATTGTGTATGTTGCGACATGGTTGTTCCCAGGAAAATGATCATGAAGAAAGGAGGCTCTACTGAGTTATTTGTCGCAGAATTCGGAAATGGGAAAAGACCTCTCGGTCACTTGAAATTTTTTCTTGGGTCGAGTGCCCTCGATCAATAGAGGAATATTTTTATCTCACTCAAAGAAAATATGCCTTAAGATTGGTTGCAGGAACTGGTATTCCAAGCATGTCAACCAGCTAATACCCAGTAAGGAAGCTTGAATTATGTCATTGAGCTATCAGGTGCCTGTTGATAAAGGGAGATAGTCAGAGGCTCGTAGAAGATGATGTACTTAGCCCACACAAGGCCAGACCTTGCTTATGCCTTGTTAGGTAGCCAGTTTTATTGCATAATCCCCCCCCCCTGGGGAAGAAAACATATGAATTCAGTTTATGCGTATTTTTGCGGTATCTGAAGTCTGCTCCTGGGAAGAGTCATTTTATTCACTAAAATAAGATTATCAAACTTGGATGTATATCCTGATGCTGACTGGGCTTTAGCCAAATAATGATGACGGTCTACTTCAGGATATTTCACCTTGTAGGTGGAAATCGTCTTTACATGGAGGGTCCAAGAAGCAAATGTTGTGTTCACGTTCAAGCGCAGAGGCTGAATTAAGGTTATGGCACTTGGAATATGTGAAGGCATTATGGGCTAAAACTTCCCTTGATGATTTGGGGCTATCCGCCTAGAACAACCGATTCGATTGTTTTGTGACAATAAAGCACGCATGTGATATTGCTCATAATCCAGTACAACTGACGACAAACATGTGGAGTGGATAGATTCTTCATTAAGGAGAAATTGGGATGAGAAAATGTGGAGTTGCCTAAGATTCGATCAGAATATCAGCTGGCTGATGTCCTTACCAAAGTCAGTTTCAAGTCGAGTGTTCTTCTGACGATCTTAGGGCACTGGATATTGTTGAAAGATTCTATGTGATAATGGTGTGACGACCCGACCCTCCCGGGCCGTTAATTAATTACCTAATTCTCCGTTTTTTCCTTAAATACAAATCAGAACATTATTTTCCTCAAATATGTAATAGTCTCCAATATGTATTTTTACAAGTCTCCAAACTCCAAATGTAATTAATACAAAAAGATCAAAAATCTTTAAAGTCTTTTCACTCTACCCATCTGTCTATCCCACTGCGCCCACTCCTCCTGAAAAATTAATTTAAACAGGGAGTTACAATACACGGGATATGCTCACGTCAACAATGGCTCAACAACAAATGTCAAGTAGGCACAACAAAGAACTCATACCAGGTTTTTCCCTTATACTTACTAGTTATCGGCCTCATCCCGTCTCCAAGCTCTCGGCTTTTCCCGTCCTTAGTGGAACTATTGCGGATCCACTCTTACATGTATCATTCAATTTCCATAGCATTTAGCCATCAAACATAACATCATACAGATCACGATGCCAACAAATATTATGGATTTCAACAGATAGCACACATGCTCAAGAGGAATCAAAATCATATATTTTTTTAGAAAAATACTCCGAGTTTAGAAAGCATATTGTATCCCTCCTGCTTACCTCAATTGAAATTAACACCATTAGATATGAAAGATCTGGCTCCCATGATCATCATACTAATCTCACCTTGATCCGACATCATCTCCCCGTTGATCTATACCCATATTCTTCTCTCATGATCCCAAGACTAACCCACACACCAAATAATGTTCCTTTCTCTCATTTCTTTCTTCTCTCTTTCTCTCTCTGTCCGGTCGTGGCGCTCTCTCTATCTCTCTCTTTCTCAGACTTTTCTCTCCCTCTTTATTACACATATCAAAACCCACATAACCAAATCATTTTCAACCATCATCATTACATCCCTTTTCTTTTCCCTTTTTCTTTATTTTTTTCTTTTTTCTTTTCTTTTCCACCGACAACATCCGAGAATCTGTCCACTATCTACAAATTATCACTTTTGTCCTCCATCTGTTTTAACATAATTATATTACCCTTATTTAAACTTAAATAATCTCTTTAATTTTAAATCCCAAAAGTTATAAATCTTTCATTATAACCGCCAAATTTAAAATCGGGTATTACAATCTTCTTCCCCTTCAAAAAATTTCGTCCTCGAATTTGAAAAAGCCTAGTCTTGCACATCACAGAACAAAAACACCAAATGAAATAATAATCCTCTTCTTTCATTTTCCCACTTTGCCTAGTACCAACAGGCAACAAGTATTCAATGATATATAAATCCCACAAAAGATAAGAAAATAGGGTAAGTACTTCCTCTGCCAGCCCGTCGGCTATAGACAAGTAATTCGCGGTTTTTCAATCATATTGGAGGGCCCCGTATACCCCAAAACAACCCGGCTACAAACCCGAATATATATTTTTTTTTTCCTCTAACCCCTTTTCTGTCATAAACCACACCTTTTTTTTTTTCCACACATCTCATAAACGAATACAAACCTTCTACAAACCACTCTCATATAATACTAACCCTAAACCTCCCACCACGATCCCTGTAAGACCTAGCCTAAACGTTGATACCATTGTGACGACCCGACCGCCCGGGCCTGAATTAATTACCTAATTCTCCGTATTTTTCCTTAAATTACAAATCAGA
>CM018896.1:8940887-8943387 GCA_009663005.1 Actinidia chinensis | reverse complement strand
CTTATCGGCTCCGTCCATAAGCTCTTCAGAATCTCTATGGGTTTCTGCAATGAAAGGTTTTAATGGATGCCTTTCATCGTAACTCGGACTGGGTACTTGTTCCTTTGCCCAGGGTGAGTCGACTGTTGTTGTAAATGGGTGTTCATTGTGAAGTATTTGCGATGTTCGGTGGATAAGGTATAAAGCTCGCCTTGTGCTAAAGGTTTTACTCATATTGCAGGCAAAGATTTTGGTGCCACATTTTGCCCCAGTTGCTAATTAAACACCATTCGCCTTCTGTTTCTCTCGCTTGCGTCTTATTCGTGGCCTCTTTACCAATGGGATTGTCAAGAATGCCTTCCTTAATGGTGATATTTCCGAGATTATATATATGGATCCACCTCCAGGTTTTTGGGCTCAGGGAGAGTATTCAGGAAATGTTTGTCGCTTCGAAAATCTATCATGGTCTTAAGCAGTCTCCTCGGGCTTGGTTTCATCGTTTAGTGTGTGTTTTGTCTATGGGGTTGCTCAGTGCCACTCGCTCCATACATGCTTTAATTCGTCCGCCAGCCTCAGGGCCGGTGCGTCATTACTCGCAGTTTATGTGGAATGATATCATCTCACGGGAGATGATGCTTCTGAGATTGTTTCAAGTAAAACATGTGACTTAAGAGGTCATTCGCCATAAGAATTTGGGATCTCTGCGTTATTTTTTGGGCATTGAATTTGCTCGAGTTCTTCCAAGGTATATCTCTTTCTCAAAGGAAGTATTCTCTTGATCTTCTTCAAGATACAGGCAGCCTTGGGTGTAGACCTGCATCTACGCCTATGGTTCCAAATCTGAAGATATCAGCAGAGTCAGGAGAACTGTTACAGATCCATCTTTTATCA
The DNA here is from genome assembly GCA_009663005.1 of Actinidia chinensis. Lineage (NCBI taxonomy): Eukaryota > Viridiplantae > Streptophyta > Magnoliopsida > Ericales > Actinidiaceae > Actinidia > Actinidia chinensis. The sequence continues at coordinate 8,942,517 of CM018896.1, read as the reverse complement.
GCGACTTGTGGGTCGACTTATCTATTTGACAAATACAAGGCGGATGTTTCTCACATTTGGCGGTCAGTGCTGGTGATCAGTTATCACTCGTCCCATACCTCTCATCTAGATTGCTGTATATCACATTTTTTTCCTTCCGGTATCTTAAATCATGTCCTGGTCTTGATTGATTCTATAATGTCTGGAATACGTCGGGGCCTCTCATGTTTACAGATGCGGATTATGGGCATTGTTCTACGATTGATAGACGATCTGACTCTGGTGTATGTCTTTTCATGGTAGTCTCATCTCATATCTTGGAAATAAGAAGCAAGCTGTGGGTTCTCCTGATCTTCTGCGCGAAGCTGAGGAGCGTGCCAGGCTGGGCACAAGTGAGCTCTTTGTGTCTTCGTCTCTTCTAGGCTGAGTTGGTTTTTCAGTGACGGATGCAACCTCCTTGTTCTGTGACAATCAATCGGCTATCATGGTATCCTCTGATTCTGTTCTTCATGAGAGAACGAAGCACTTGAAGTGGATATTCACTCATTCGGAAAAAGTTCGTTCTGGATTATTACTTCCCATTTTTGTCAATCTTTGCTCAAACTGCTGACATATTCACTAAGTTCCTGGGGCCCTCATTGCTAAAAAGTCTTCTATTGTCAAGCTGGAGTCGTCGCATATTTTCGCCTCAGCTTGAGGGGGAGTGTTGGAATTCCTTGATCTCTCTTATCTTTATTACATTGTTCCTTGTTTTAAGTGGTTAAGTGTGTCCTTAATTTAGGGATGTTTTAGGAATGTTTTTAGGGTTCCTTAATCGGAATATAAATTGTGCATATACTAGGCTGTGGAAGATGTAATGAATATAAGTTTTCATCCTCAAATTCTATTTTATTGTGTCAATTTTATAAGTAAACAGTCCCAATCACTTCAGTGTGAGATCGGAATAATGTAAGCACAACACCTTCCTAAGTTCGAGTAATGATATAGAAAAAAACAACAACATACAAACAGTTTATATATGAGGATGTGGCTAGCTACCTACAATTTAATTACAAAGAAACACCTGAATATTTTTTTAATTAAATAGATCTCACTATACCTTGGTTTGAGATTACCCGGATTAATAATCATAAGAATATAAGAATGGTCATAACAACTTATGGCTCCGTTTCAATAAGTGAATTTCAATATTTTATTTGGATATAATTTAAGAAAAGATTTTAATTACACGAATATTAATTAACACCCATTTTGAAGTGAGAGAGAGAAAGACGAGGAGAGACAGAGAGATGACGGATGAGACAGAAGAAGATGAGAGTGAATTGTTGGAGGCAAAGTTGAGATAGGTCGGAAGGTAGAGGGATTTGTCAAATAATACTTATTTTGGAGATATTTAAAATTCTTTCATTTTGCCCTTGAAATCTAATGGGTATTTTTTTTTTGATTTCAAATCTTTTGGCCTATTCGCCATCCAAACATACTCGATATATTTGGGACAAGAATTTGAAATCTCTATATTTTAAATCAACGTATTCAAACAAAGCCTAAATAACTTATTTAATCATCATTTTAGGAGTCCATTATCAAGGAACCAAGTAATTATCCATAACAGACATATATATACACAACGGTATTTTGGGGTTGACCCAGA
>CM018896.1:8903387-8905887 GCA_009663005.1 Actinidia chinensis | reverse complement strand
TATATATATATAGCTTGGTGTTTTAATCTATAATAATAGTAAATTTATTCCTTCTTATTACTTGGGTGATATATATACTCTGAATCCCATTTAAACATTAGATTTTATTATTCCAATTAATTATAAAAATGAGTATTGTTTACCCACATGTCACATAAGTGATAGTATATATATCTTATTGTTTTAATCTATAATAATAGTAAATTTATTCTTCTTATTACTTGGGTGATATATATACTCTAAATCCTATTTAAACATTAAGATTTTATTATTTCAATTAATTATAAAAATGAGTATTGTTTACCCACATGTCACATAAGTGAATAAATTTGTTTTGGGGTATTTTTTTTTTATTTATTATTATTAGATGGAATTGTTTTGGGGTATTTTAGGTGAAGACAACATTGGTGGACCAAGAACTGACCACACAAGGAATAGATAATGTTGTATGGGGCTTTGATAGTTGAGGAGATGGATACAAATACCAAATGAAAGAGATGTAATGCAAGGGTAAGAGTTAGACACAGAGGCCCACTTACCTATTACTGATCTACTCACAGATCATCATGGATAGACTGGACATACAGATCAGACACGTTATGTGTGCGTACATATATATATATATACACATATATCAATTGGTGCATTGATACAGAAATTGTCACATACGCCTGTTAATATATTAAATTCGGATTAAATTCGTAAAAATTTAATTGGTGTCTGATTACAAATAAATTGGAATTCAATTTGAAATCGAATATGATAAATCCGTATTACTAGAATCTGAATCCGATCTGATTTATATGGACATCTAGTCCCAAAATTCAATACAGTCTGCCTTTTTTTTCTCTAAGAATAAACCAACTCATATGAAGAAGAAAAAAAAACGACCCCGTATTAAAGAGGCAAACGAAGTCCAAAAATTCTTTAAATGTGACTCTCCTTTAGCTTAGTCTCATTCTCTTAATTTTGACTGCCATTGATAATATCATTTATCTTAATGTTACCCTTATTAGCTAAAAAGCAAACTATGAGGGGTTGAAATAGGTTTGCTAAGGATTAATGGCCAATTAAATTTTTTTTGTTTAAAACTTATACAAACAATGCACTCCTAGTTATAATAAATATGTAATCAATTTAAAGGAGAGGAGAGAAAATAGTGCAAACGATTTATAGTGATTCGGTAAATTTTGGCCTACGTTCACTCTCCAACCTTCTTCTTAGAAATTTACAATCTTCAAGTTTGCGGGTGTTTGATAACATTTACAACTACTAGAACTCTTTCTACTCTTCAAGACTTCCTCTATTGGGAACTCACAATCACTAACGGTGATCTTTTCAATAAGATACAATAGTTTGAAGTAACTATTTACTTGCCAGTTCTAGATCAACAATTAATACAATAAAACTCTCTTTTGTCTAGATTGACCTAGCTCTCACAAATCAAATTCACAATGAATGATCAAGGGATTGAAGTATTGAATGTAAGTGATTGTATAAATTTAAAACACTTCAATACCTCTCCAACATCCCCAAGACAGCATTAAATGCTTCTGATATAGCTGTTTTGATTGAATTCCAATCCCTCCCCAAGACTTGTATTTGGACGTGCATGATCAACTTTTCAAATTTTGGTTGACCGAACTTGAACTCCGGTCTTGATTGCGCTGAAATTCTAGAGACCAAATTTTCTTATCTGCTGATTGATTTGTGACTTTTGATCGAGGGTTTATAACTTCGGTCGACCGAATTATCAACTTCGATCGTCATTTTCTTCAAAACCAGAGAGCAATTTGTTTGCTCTATTTCAACTTCGATTGTGCCTTTTACTTAACTATGGTTGTGTCATTTACAATTTCGGTCGTGCCTTCTTTAACTTGGTCGAGAAAGTGACCAAGAAAGTGACATTCGGTCGTACCTGAACTATATTTCCAATGATCAGCTTTGATAATTGTATTGTTCCTTCAGACTTCAGTTGTGCCTCTCAAGCTTCAGTCGATAAGTTCGGTCGATAAGTTCAGTTGACCGAACTTATGCAGAAGTAGTCCAGACTTTTTTCAGTTATCAGTTCAAGCCATTGATTGATCAAATTGAGTTTGAATGTTGAATTAACTCTTTTACCTCTTTTATATACATAACATTGAATATGACTTGTGAAGACTTTCAACTCTCACTTTAAACATATGTAAACCTATGTTTTAGATCACTGTTGTTTTCTTTTGTGAATTTGAACTAGTTAACTTAGTTCTTGCATTCTTAAGTCCTTTTATCAACTTATATAAGTTCTTTTCTTCTTAAAATAAATTGTATCATGTGTGTTTGTTTTTCTTCCCTTTAATACAATTTTCATCAATGTTTAAATTTGACTTAACTTAATCATCAAAATCAAATAAACCTTTATTCTAACAACCCTTATAACAATTCTTTTATTTAGTTCAATATTCTTAAATTTTACAAATTTAGGTCACTTGAGCAACTGCTAAATAAACCGTACGAATAT
>CM018896.1:8855887-8860887 GCA_009663005.1 Actinidia chinensis | reverse complement strand
CAAAAAAATTTAGGTGTCGACACCGAAAATCGGTGTCGACACCAAAGTCAGTAGCCAAAATTGTCCAATTCCTACTCAGGTGTGACACCAGTGTCAGCACCAAATGTCCGTCGCCAAAATATTGAATTTTCAATATTCAAGGTGTCGACACCAGTGTCAACACCAACCACAGTAACAAATTTCTACATTCGCCTTTCAAAGGTGTCGACACCAACTTTCTAGGTGTCGTGTGTCCAATTTCTCAAATCCTCCTCTAACAGGTATCGACACCAACTTATTAGTGTCGACCACCCAAACACCAAAACACCAAATTTCACGATTCGTAATTTAATCTAATCAAGGTTTTCATTTAGGGTTCTATACCCAAAATATATCCAATACCTTTATATAAGCCCTTAACAACAGTCCCAAAGTAAAACCCCACAATAAAACCCCTTTTACTCAAATCCAAGCTATACAAGCTCCAAAAAATGGTGAGATGATGAGATAAAGCTCAAAACTTCCACTAGCTCCGATTGCAACTTTCTTGGCTCAATACAAAGCCATCGTCGTGTAGATGATATCTCCCAATGCTCGCTATCAAAGATTCACTCTAACTCACTAGATCTAAGCTCACAAATGCCAACCTTTTGGCTCAAAAACCTAGAGAGAGAGGAGAAAGGAGAAGAAGACCAAAAAATAAAACAAATTCTAACATTAATTGTATTTAGTCAAATATGAAATGACACAAATGCCCTTCCATGGGCCTGGGCTTTGTTTGCCCAAGCCAACAAATCCAAACTACAACCAATATTGGGTCCACTCCAATTGGGCCCATTTTCTCACACATCTTCTTTAAACCTAATTCCCTCCACTTAAATTCACATGGCCCAATAAATTTAAAGGATCAACTTTACATTAAAAACCATAACGATATTAATAATTATGTGTGTGTGTGTGTGTGTGTGTGTGTGTGTGTAACGTGGCATATGAATCCGCAGCACAATAATATCAAAACAAATTTGAACCCTTACAAATTAGGAACCCTAGATTTTGTACAATAAGTAAGAAAATAGAAAAAATTGAGAGAGATCAAAGATGGAGTGATTATCTCGAGCACCATGATTGGAGATTTGAAGATAATCAAATAATGGAATAATTCAGTCGAAGCCTCAGGACGTCTCTCTATTGTAAAACAATCGAATTGGGGAAGAAAAAGCCATGGTTTAATACTTATAGGGTAAATTACATACAGCCCCTCAACATTTGGTTTAATACATGGACACCAATACATGTTTAATATACACTGACCTCCCTGTAGGTTTGGTTCAATCCTATTAACGCCCCTTTGGGATTCCAATTCACCCTTGTTGACCAGAGTATCCGTAGTTTTGTCCAGTGTAGGCTAAAAGTTAAAAAGACAATTATTTAGATATTGATAATTCAGATTTGTTTTAATTTAAAAAATTTAAAAAATATCATAGATAGATGAAGGTGAGGGTACTATTAGTGAAAATGATTATAGCTTTCCCCAAAGGCATGCATTGTCAGTAAGAACATTATTCCAAAATTTAATATATATTAATATTAAAGTAAAAAAGTTTATTTTATTATTTAAAAAATTAATTAATATATATTAAATAATTAAACGAAATTATATTTAATATTAACAACTAATTAATGAAGCGAGGGTAATTTTTTTTTGACATTTTATCCTAGCATATCTAACTTTCAAATCCCCCTCTCCAAAACACATCCAAACACCAAACCTATTTCACTCACATTGATCATTGCCATATAAGGCCAACTCCAACTCCAACCACTAGTATTCTTACCACACAATTTTAGAAAGATTATGATTGAAAGCGTTATTTGACTTTAATTTATTCTAATTCTATTGAATCAAATCTTTTTAATATATTCTAACAAAAATCTAAAATTCCTCTTTTCACCCATTTTGTAGAAACAAATCTCTCTAACCTTTGTTTCTTCGATCCATTAATTCATGTGAAAAAATGACCATTGCGAATTTGGAGCTCACCTTTCAACTTTTTTGGGAGAGGCTCTAAGTTTTCACATGAAAAATCTTGATGTGCATATTGTCACGAGCTTAGAATTCGAATGCCTCGACCCGTGCGGCATTAGTCGCTTTTGCCTACAAAAGTCGCTAAGTAAGCCTAGACAACCGAAAGAAAGGCTAAGAAGAGCAAAAGTGAGCAACAGAGAATTCTAGAAGAGAGAGAGGTTTGGGAGAATGCCTTCAATTCTCTACACTTGGATTGATACAAATGAGAGGTTGTCCCCTATTATACAAGTGTAAACTAAAATGTTTACTAAACCTAGGGAATCTATGTACAAGGCTCCTCTTGGAAGACTCCACCATGTTATAGAATTCTTTACCCCTTCTAAGAGATTCTAGAACCATCTCCAAGTTCCATAACCTTCTATAATGTTCTACAACATTCTCGCGTTTCCCACTATTCTAGAGCTTCCTCCACTTTCAGAATATTCTAGACCTTTCTAGAAATATATTCTAGAACTTCCTGATGCCTCCCCACTTTCTAGAATATCGAGACCTTTCTAGAATATTCTAGAACATCTTGGAAGCCTCTAGAACCTTTATAGAATCTTTTGTCGTTTGGTGGGCCATGACTTCTCCCCCACAATTTCGGTGACGTCCTCGTCTCGCTGTCCCGTTTGGCGGGCCGTGACATTCTCCCCCATCAAATTGGCGAAAGCCCTCGTCGACGCTCTTCCGCAAATATGGCAACCGTCTCGAGACGTTCCATGAATTGTCTTCATTGACGCCCTTGGCATACCTGAAGGCTCCCGGGATCTTGGGTTTTTCTGTTGGTAGTAACGACGGCAGAATCTTGGCCTCAAACTCCAATCCGATGGAGTGACCACCTCCTCTTATGGTGGAAAGTATCCTTGACAAAACTTCCGGAGAAGCCATGCGATCGGGTCCATTGCCGGTAATCTCAGAACCCATCTCCATTAAAATGGAGTGATCCACCTCCCCTAGGGTGGACAATCCCTTTTGGTGACTCCATGGAACGAGGGTCTTGAAAGTCTTCAAGCCCACCTTAAGGTCTCCTTGACCCGTCCACCTGGGGTGCTTTAGAGTCTTCCTTTTTTTCGGGATCTTGAGATGTTGGCTTCCTCAAGTCGTTGCCTCTACCTCGTCCTCTTTGTGCGCGCAAGCAAATCCTCCCTTTTTGGGCAATCCGAAAAAAATGAAGATCATCCATATGAAGCAATTGCGCTTGGCGCTGTCCTATCATTGGGTTTGTCCTTGTCCACCACTTTTAATTGAAAGGATAATTTCTCTTGCTGTCCCACGTGTACCAAGGTTGACAGTAGCTAGAATGTTGCTCTTGGCTCCCCGAGCCTGCATTTGAGTCCCCCACCTCATGTCCATGCTATGCTCCCCAAAGTCAAGCCGTCCCCGAGTCGGCCCATGTCACGTCCACCCTAGTGAACCGCGTCTCTATGGGACTAACAACACTCGAGTCCTTACTTCTCCCCTCGACTAGGTTGGTGGGAAAGATTGCCTCCCGCTCATGATGCCTCAATGCTTGGTCACGTCCAAAGTGGTTGCCATGCTTAGCCTTCGGAGAATCAAGCTCGCACACTTGTCACGGCTTAGAATTCAAATGCCTGACCCGGCCGGGCAATTAGTCACTTTTGCCTACAAAAGTCGACTAAGTAAGCCGAGAACCGAAGAAGGACTAAGTAGAGCACAAGTGAGCAACCAAGAAAATTCTAGAGAGAGATAGAGTATGGGAGAAGCCTTCAATTATCTAAAACTGGATTGATAAAAATGAGGGGGTGAGTCCCCTATTTTAATACAAATTGTATGAATCGAGAATGTTCTACCTAAGCCTGGGAATTCTATGTACAGGCTCCTTTGGAAGATCCACCATATTTTTCGAATTCTCTATACCTTCTAAGGATTTAGAACCATCTCCAAGTTCCAGAACCTTCTAGAATGTTCTACAACATTCTAGAAACTTTCCAATATTCTAGAAGCTTCCTCCACTTTCTAGAATATTCTTAGAACTTCTAGAATATCTAGAAACTTCTGGATGCCTCCCACTTCTAGAATATTCTTAGACCTTTTAGAATATTCTAGAACATCTTGGAACCGCTAGAACCTTCTAGAATCTCTTTCGTTTGCCGGGCCATGACATTCTCCCCCACCAATTTCGGTGACGTCCTGTCGCGCCTGTCCGTTTGGCGGGCCATGTGACAATATGATATTAACCTTAACTTTCCTATTTAGTGACCCATTATCCTGTTAATGCATCTTCAAACAAGACAACTTTGTCGTAGATAACCTATAGGAGGAGTCCATATAGATACAGACATGACTGATTAGGATCTTCTAAAGAGCATCCCGTGTGAAGTATTTCTGAAGTGTATATAACTATAAAACAACGGCGTTTGTACACTTCAGGATCAAAACGATATCGTTTTGGCCCTGACTATGAAATAATGTCCGTTTTATGGTTAACGACGTCGTTTTGTACACTTCAAGAACACTTTACACGAGCCGTACTTTAAAGAATCCAAACACCACATAACACGGATACAGCTGTAAAGAGGCGATCTTAATCATAAGACTCTACACCAATCAGCTTTGGATCTAACCTTTACCTACTTAGCTTAACAGTCAACACCGCTGCAAGCTAGCGAATTGGGTTCCCTTCATTTTCACATGTTGTCTGTTTCCATTTCCGCGTGACCCAGACCCAAATGAATGCTCCCAAAAATAATAAATATGATCCAAACCCAAATTGGTTTGCAGTCACTTTCCATTTCATTGATCTGTCCGTCAAAGAACACATCCATGCTTTATAATGCAAATTTCTAAATTCATCCTCATCAATTAGCAACTGTAATGATTGCAACATCAAATCACAATGTACATTCTGTATGGATGGGATATTTTTTTGGGGAAAATGATATTTTTACACAAATTTCATACCTTAAACCAATGTTTTGAAATCCGGACAGAT
>CM018896.1:8835887-8838387 GCA_009663005.1 Actinidia chinensis | reverse complement strand
CGGGGGAGAGGGGCTGGGCCAAGCCCGAACCGGTAGTGTAGGCGGAGCCACCAATCGGGTACTGTGTAGCAGATGGGCTATTGGATCAGATGACAGATCTCTTGACTAAAGGGATGGGCCAAGCCCGGGACCGGGGTACTGTAGCAGTATGGGTTTAAACCCGACCATGGCCCGGTTGACAACTAGTTACTGCCTTCAAGGTTAGGGGGGGAAACCCAACCGGCCAATTACAGCTCTAGCGTGCCCAAAAGGCGGGGCAATAAGCGACCCACGTGAAAGTCTACCATAGTTAAAAGTTGAAAGATTTTTCTATTAGAATTATTGTAGGTAATTTGTAACCCATGTTACTTTTAAGAGTTTGCTTGCGTGTCAGATTCTTAGTGGCTCAACCGTGAGGAAGATTTTCTCATTTAACAATTATTAACTATGTCAATATTTAACTTTTATAAGTCAATATCATGTTATATTACGGAGTATTTCGATATAAAAGAGTTGTTTATGATAATAAAAAGAATGTTCGATTTAGAAATTACAAAACCTAAAAGCTTAGACTTTGTTTTTTCTTTGATTGACATCTGATGTAGTACGTGATAATCCTATGAAAGTAATTTTGGAACAATCTCACTAATTTAATTTTGTACATTAATATGATATGCTTTTGATATAATAATTATACAAAAACAATTTCAATTTTATGCATTTATTATACGTAAAAGACTTCGTTTTCATTGTTAGTCCAAAATAATTTAAAAACCGAACCAAAGCACTATAATCATAATATAATTGGTTCAGTTGATTAGATTTATTGGTCGATTTCTGTTAAAGTAAATATAAAACTAATTAATTCAATTTGGTTAAAATTTTCTCCAAATACGAACAAAACTAAACCGTTTACATACCTAGTTTCAACTTATAGAGTTGTTAAAATGAATTAAGTTACTAAAATTATATTTGTATTCAACTCATTAAAAAAATCATTAATTCAGAATTAGGCTCAGTTTAGCCTAGCTTTTTTTGATATTTTTTTGTTTCTTTCGTTTTGAGTTTTTTGGGGGGCAAAATTTTTTCAACGTTTGATCAAAAATTTTATATATTTTCAGTTCTTTTTTATGACAGAAATCAAAAAATATAAAAAAATTATTCAAATTTAAAAAAAATCCATTAAAGACAAGAAATAATTAGCTAATTTGTCAAGTAGAAATGACTCTTTCTCAAATTAAATAAATTTTTTGTTGGACAAAAGTTCAGTAGTTTGAGCTGATTTTACCCCATTTTGGAGTTGGTCCAGTTATCGAAAGCATTAAATCATGCGTGAAATTGATTCTCCTCTGCGATTAGATAATCGTAATGTATTCATTTGCTCAAAACGAATAAGAGGTGAATAAAAAAATATTCACCAAAGTGCTACTATTAATATGAAAAAAATGTGAAAGTTTCACATCACTTGGATATGAATAGTTTTAAGTATTTATATATATCAAACTAACATTAATAGAATAAATACTTGGAGTATCAGGGGAGAGTTATGGACAAAGTAAACCACGTTGTATTTTAATTGCCTTTCAATTTCAGCTTGAAAGCCTATAAATACCAATATCTCCTAAAAAGTTTAACCACGAAATCAGAACTTTTTCATGTGAAGGCTCTCAAAATAAAAGATTGAAAAAGGATGACGATTGGCAAGAGATGAGGGATTTAGAAAATAGTACTATTCAGCTATTTCTTGGAAACTGCACTCTTCGAGAGGTTATCAACGAGACGGATCCGACGGAGGCTTGGGCGAAGTTGGAGAGCAGATACAAATCCTAATCATTGACAAATTGGTTGTAATTAAAGAAACAACCATATGCATTTCGTATGACAGAAGGGGCAAATTTCATGGAGCACTTGGATGAGTTCAAGAGGCTATTGACAGAACTCAAAACAATTGGTGTGAAGATCGAAGAGGAAGATAAAGCCGTCATACTATTGGTATCTTTGCCACCAACATATGAACTTCTTGGAATCACTTTGATGTACGAGAAATATACAACTTGAATTGATGAGGTGGTTGCTACGTTTTTATCCCACAAGTCAATACGCAAGAAGAAAAATGAAAATTACTTGGAAGAGAGAGCTATGGTTACTTCTGACGGTCATGTTAGAGACCGAAACCTTCAATAGTTAAGTTAATTATTCTTCAAAATTTATGTTTTTTTGCCTTATATAAACCCTTTTATATAGGCTATGTATTGTGGTGGAAAAAAGAAAGAAAAAGAGGAGAGGAAGAGTGAAAACATAAAAGTGAGTAGTGTGAGGGAGAAAATAAAATACAAAGTGAGTTAGGGCTTTGGGTTGAGTTTTTTTATTTTCTCATTATAATTACTTATATTGGAAGATTTCTCTTTCTCTCGTAGACGTAGACAAGTTGATGTCAAACCACGTATATCTTATATTCTCTATTTTATTTTATATATTTTAATTTATATGCTTCCGTTGTGGGTGAGATCGATTTTTCCCA
>CM018896.1:8710887-8713387 GCA_009663005.1 Actinidia chinensis | reverse complement strand
TGTATTTAGAGAGAGTGTGTGTGTTGTCCCTTAGGCTGAAAAGTGCGTACCTTATTGAGAACAAAGGCTCCCCTTATATAACACAGCTCGGCGCATACCTCGATGCACCAACTATCGTAATAGTAGGTAGGTGGTTGATTCAACCATACTCCTAAGGCTTAGTTAATAGCATGTCTCCATACCGTAGATGTCTTGTTCCAAGCATGAGGTCTGTCTAAGAAAGCTTCACCGTGCAAGTTATCCTATGTTCCTTATATACCTCGGGATTGCAGCTGATTGTCATCCTTTGGCCAACCATTGGCACGGTCACCCCACCAAGCTTACTAAACATCGACAGCTCGGATGTGATGCAGATCCTTAGTTTGGACAGTGCCAGTACTTGGTAGTATTTTGACCAGACTCAGGTGCACGTCATCCCCCAACTTGGCTTCGTATTGATTCCCCTGGCGATGGTGGCCTGCCCTGTGGGGCCCGATCTTGTAGTTGTTTATTTTATCCTCATATAATTGTCCCTCAATTTGCATGGGTTGGGTCAATGCTAGCCGAGGTGATGCAAACTAGACTTATTTTTCTTTTTAGGCCTAAGTCTGTCACACGGTTGTGCCAAGCGTCAGGGTTTGATTAGTTCACGAGCTCAAATTGAGCACTGAGGTCGAGGCCCCCTACCTACTCCTGGGGTTTGTTTGGCATGGATGCGCAGTGTGGGAATCGTGCACGTGCTTCTCTCTTATTGGATTGGGAACGGCAGTTTGCTTGCGAAACGATGCGCCTCAATCACATGTTGGATTTTTTTCCCACCTCTTTAGTATCCTATGTAAGTCTTTCTGCCTTCCTAGTCACTGTTCACATCGTTCCTCTGAGAGCTTTTAGAGAGAGAAAGAGTGCGAGACATCAGACTATTGCCTTCCTATATTCCACGTGCGCATTACTTTTCTTCTATCCAACCCTTTTTAGGTTTAAGTAGTTCTAGGCTTCTTGCTGCTCTATGCTGACATTGTCATGTGATTTGTTTATCTTTTTTTGTTGCACTTGTTTGTTGTTCATTCATCCTCCATTGATTGACGGTTGCAGCTTTTCAAATTTTGGTTCGGGGTTCCCTAGACACGTTTTTCTTATTGAAACAGGTTTGAGTTGTATCCCTGTTATTTGTGTCGCCAATTCATTCAAAATCAAACTTCTAGGGTTAGGGTTCTTCCCTCTCAAACCCGTCCGCTTCTAAGGTTAGCTCGGGGTGGCAGGAGTTTTTGATTAATGCTCCACTAAACGACACATATATAACTTAGTATCCCTTGGGACGAGCTTCGAAGCTTGCACCAAGCTCGATTGATTCTTCCCATGAGCTCATAACTCTCTGGATGGTTTAGCTAGTTTTGTGGGCCGTATGTCGTCATGATTATTTAGTTGAGCTCACTCTCACCGTTTACTTTTGTTTTCAGAACATGGAGTTGAATTGGACTTAATTGCTCGTTAATGACAACGCGACCTTAGCTCAATTCCACGTTGACCACAATATTATAGACGATGTTCTGATAGAGAGATTAGGCCATAATGAGACGCCAATTTGGTAGAAGGTAAAGGTAATTGCATACTAGTCTGGACTTGACTGATTCACTAGGCCGCCCTAAAATTCCCCCTAAGTACCCTACTGAAGGAAGTTATGGCCCTGTACCATCTTACCTTTATTCAGGTGTCTTTAAAATTTGTCTGGACCGTGCTGGTGGTGGACGTTTTAATGCAGAGGGAGGGCCTAGAATTTACTACCGCAAATATGCTTCACATATACTACATAGTTTGGTCTAAGAAAGATCCCAAGATCCATATGTACACCGGTAACCATTATCTTCAACTCTAGAAGCCCCAAAACCTTAAACGAGATTAGTTACTGATGCCCCAAATAAAGATTTTTACATGGACGACTTTATTTCGGTTTCAGGGCATTGGAAATTCTGAGATATGATCCCGATTCTTTTTTTTTTGAGAGACAGATGTTATGTCCCTATTGGTAAGAAGATTTTTTTAACCTCGTTTTATGAGTAATTTTTGCACTAATTTTGTTTTTGGTGATCTGACATTCCTTTTATCTCGGTTTAATTATTGCAGGATTTAGTGCCCCGGTACTTGCAGAGATCTGAATGTTGCGCTGCATTAATTGGAGCAGTGAACAACTATCAACTAACGTGAAAGTTAGTCGAGCTACTGAATTACACGCTAATATATCGTCACGTCATCCCCCACCGAGTTGACCTCCTGAGACAAACTAGGCTTCAACCTCTACGCATTCGCGAACGAGCTCCAAGGGGTAGGTGTTCACTTTCAGCTAAAATCAATAAGCTTATTGAAGGGACTGCTGCCAAGCTTGCACGTCTAAGGCAAGAGGCTGAAGGGCAGAGCACAGGTTCCAGCGGATCAAGTTCTTTTGATTCGTTTGGACTTTGCAGCGATGACATAGGCGAGGAGGTTGCGGGAGAAGTGGGGGTGAGGAAGAGGACACTGATGTAAA
>CM018896.1:8670887-8680887 GCA_009663005.1 Actinidia chinensis | reverse complement strand
AATAATAATGTCTAGTAAATTATTTTTAAAATTTATTAAATAAAAAAATGTACATTTTCAGTTTATTTCGTTTAGAGAAAATAAAAAAGTTGAAAATTTTAATCAAAATATATATTTCAAAAAATTATTATTTTTTAGAGATTTTTGATAAATATTTTTAAAAAAAATCATGTAACGAAAAAAAAAAATATGAAACCCCCCCAAAATAGTAGGGAAGAGATAGGGGAGTGGAGAACAATGTAGTGTGTGTAAACAAAAGTGTAAAGGGAGGTGGGGACCCCCCCCCCCCCCCCCCAAAAGAGGAGGGGGGTAGAAATAAAAAAATTAATTTAATAAAAAAAATCTCATTAAAAAAACCTAATAAAAAAAGAAACAAAACTAAAAAAACCAGGAAAGATGAGAGGAGAGAGAGTAATTGTCTAATAGTGTGAGGGCAAATTAATAAATGAAGGGGTATGTGGTCATTCCTTCATTTGTCCAGTCCGATTGCTTGGCAAACGCACATGGGAGAAGACTGAACTACCACTTATCCAGAGTTTTGTCGAAGCAAACAAACGGAACACGATAGATTTAGTCGACATTATAGCCGAAATCCTTGCAGGTCCCGGAGGACTCCTTATCCAGTCCGACAAACAAACAAGGCCCAAAGGTATTCATTTTTATTAATAAAAAAAGTTATTGTCAATTCTTATTCTTTAGACCATTGTGTCTGTATCACCATTTTGCTAATAAAAAATTTAGTTTAGAAGGTAATGAATTTTAATTAGAAAAGTACCACATTAAATCCGATCTAAATCCATTAGTAACGGGAATTGAGACAATTAATTAACATGGGGCCCAAATGACACAAATTAAGATGTTATGCACCATTGGAATAATTTACGCGAATATTTTAAATAAGTTTTTTGTTTCCCAGATTACCTTTTTTTTAAGTTTCTAATTTTATCAATTTTTTTTCTCCAGTTTTTGTTAATGTCCGAATCCTAAAGTTATAAGATTTTGGTCTTATTTAAAAGGGATAATTATAGTAGGAACCCATATTCAGAACTTATTTGCATTTAAATTCTGTGAGGTAAACAGCTAACCATTTATGTCCTTTTTTAGTCAAGTTTACGATTTTGCCCTTATTTTAAATAGTAGTTTGAATTAGCTCGGTTCTTCTTTGGTAGTCGTCTACAATCTGCATATTGAAGTTCTGGCGCAAGAATCACGTTGGTGGATTGTTATGTCTAGGTGTTGTTTTCGAGATTTGGCGTGTTTCTATGTTCGTATTGAACTCTATTTTTGTGTAGGGATATTATTCATTATTGATTATTTGCGTTTTATTTTGATAAAGATTTGTAATGTTGAATCGGTTGTTATTTTTTTTGAATGATTTTGTTAAATTTTTTTTGTTCCTTATTCGTATTAAAGCAATGTTCTGTTTGTTAGTTGAATCTGTGATTTTTTTAGTTGAATTAGTGATTTTTTTAGTTGAATCTGTAAGTGTGATTAAATTTCCACTGGATTGTATTTTTTTAGAATATGGAGAAAGCAAGTGAGTTTTGTTGTGCACGTTTGGTGATCACACGACTGACACTTAGGTTGCTGAAATTTTCTACATTCTCTCAGCTGAACCAGAATTTTTTCAATGTTTGCCATTGGAGTAGTTATTCACTATATATTGAATGTTTCCACTAAGAAATATGTCATTTCAGTTGTTTTACAATGTAATGTGATATGCTGCCTTACCTGTTTGTCAAGTATGTAAGTATATAACAGTTAGCAGTGATAAATTCACCACTCATATCAATTGAACATATACACTAACAATAAACTCAACATTCTATTTTCTTTCGAATTTGTTACAAAATTTATGTTGACATTAAAATTGCAGAACAATGTTGAGATTAATGACCGATTTCATAAAACTATATATATATTGTACAATTAGGTTTAAGCGATTTCATACATTTAGATATTAAAAATGAATTACTTCGTAATAATGTAACTCGTAAGAATTTCTGAATTCAAATGATGTTGACAATAAGAGGATGAACATATTACTTCATTTTCTTCCCCACTTGGAATCAAATGATGATCGAAGGACTTCAATGGATGATTTTGTGGATTTTGATGCTTAAATCTTCAAGGAAATAGAACGGAGAGTGCAACGATGTTGAGAACAATTTTTTGGGAAATTTCATATAAGTGGGAGGTTGGGACATAAATAATATAAGTGAAGACAAAGCTTGAAAAGTAATATCACAGACATGGAGTCCAAATGGTGGCTGGATCATACTCTTAATTAAATTCTCTTGGTACACCCTTGAGAAATCTTATTACACCCACCTTCTTTCTCCTCTTCCATTCACAAACCCTAGTTGGCATCGCCACCACCACTACCTCCGTTTACTACCGCCTCACCCTCTCTTTTGTCCATTTCTATCTCTTTGTTCCTTCCTATATCACCATCTGCTTGTCGCTATCCACTACACCCACGATTCTGTAACCCCCATAGGCAAATAAATAACCCATAGACAAATACGAAAACAAGTTTACACATAACAGATTGATTAGCAAAACGAGTGTGTAACCTGTCCTTAGCCTCTCGAGTAGCAAATCTGGTGGGATCATGTAGAGGACAAAGATGCCATAGACGAGGAAACACGCTTTTCCCATAGTAGTTGTTTTAGATTTGGGTGTCATGTATTTGAAAAAGGCAGAATCAATTAGATCAACCCTCAAGAATTGTTCAATCCATCAAAGCTAACATGATTGTATGCGCCATGGCTTAAAAATAATTTTTATTTTCTTAAAAAATAGTCTTGAGGAGGAAACCCGATTTCGTTCATATACAATTACTGTGGATAGACCAACAAAGATATTTAGAAATGGACGAGAAATAATTGCTTGTGTATTTTCTTGTATTAATATTGTATCAATATGCTTCTATTTATACACAAAGTAAAAAAAAATAAAAATAATAATATTAGATCAAAGCTCATAATTAAAGGAACAAATAACCCTTAAATCAGGGGAGGAAAATATTATATGAATATCCTAGAATGTTTTCTATTTCCAACAACAACGATCCATAATCTTTAGATGTTTTTGTTAATTCCAAGTTAGTTAAATTTACGGACGGGAGATCCAAGTTTTGAAGTCGCCACCTAGTTATATGTTCTAGAAAAACATATCATATGTTGACTCCGTGGATAATACTAGTCCCTAAATATGGATCCGGGGGCTAAAGTACTGAGTGAAAAGATATTAGGCATACACTCAGCCTAACCACATGGTTAGTCACTACTCAACGTTAATTATTTATTTTAATTAAATAAATAAGACCTTTCACTATGCATGAATAATTCATTATTGCGACATGCAATAAAAATAAAATAAATAAAATAAAATTAAAATTCCAAATCATCCTACCATCATGAGATCTTAAAATTCCAAATCATCCTGCAGTTTATATAAAATATTCATATCTTCTTCATTTTAAATTGGATCAATATCCATCTTATATTGTTGAAAAGCTCTTTAAAAGAGCTACAAGGTAATAGAAACCAATTGAAAAATGTTATGAACTTTAATTATGAAAATAGGGCTAAAAACAGACTTTTGCGACTGACATTCTAGGCAATTGGCCATTTTGCACGAATTAATTTATTTCTGCCATCGTAAGTAGGGCTGTTCACGGGTCGGGTTGGGTTTGGGGTCACTCGACACCCGAACCGACTTGGTCGGGTTGGAGAATTTTGGGTCCAAATCTGATCCAATAAATATTCGAATCGGATCGGGTCGGGTAGAATTTGATCGGATTGGGTTCGGGTTGGATAAAAATTATAAATTTTAGTAAATCTTTTTACCGGGATTGGCGCGTCGGATTGGATGATTTAATGGCCCGACATCCAAACCGAATGTGATCGGGTCAGATGAGTTGGCAAATATTTGCACAACCCTAATCGTAAGCCTAAAACATTTCCTAAAAAGGGTCGAGGGATTCATAATAGTTTGAAAGCTTGTAGTCAATTCAAGATCAATAAAAAGTTAACATCCAAGTTCTTCATTATCAGGAGGTGATCCAACACGGGATTAAATATTACGACTGATCAAAATAGGATGTCTACAAATGCCCCTCTTTGATAGAACTGGTGTAGCAACGCGTCAACATGAGAGGGAATGTCAAAGAACAAAACATTTTTGAGACGCCATAATATTTAGGCTAAAAATAAAAATCAGTGAAAACTCAAGTGATTGCATTTCTTCGAATTTGCCTACGTAGCCCTTTGCAAAGAATCAAACCAACGTAGTTCATGAGGTAATATTTTGCAATATTTTCATTTTAAGAATGATTTTGTGTAGCGGTTCTACCACCATTTTGAACATTTTTTTATTTTAATGTTTCTACCACAATTCAAAACGAATTAATTTTTTTAATTTTAGTGGTTTCCAAATCACGTTCAGAGAAACTTTAACAAAGCTAGTAGTTCTACCATAATTCAGAATTGATTTAGTGATTCTATCCACTATTCAAAATCTTTTTGGAGTTTTTGTGATTTTACCACTATTCAACACAAATTTCTTTTTGTAAAATCTAGGCAATTTACCACCCTTTTGGAAAGATTTTAACAAATTTTAGGCAGTTCTACTAAACCACCCCCCAGAGGGCCCATTACAAATCATTTCTTAAAATTTATTAATTCCTACCACCATTTAAAATCATTTCTTCTAATAGCTATGATTTTAACCACCA
Organism: Actinidia chinensis; assembly: GCA_009663005.1. NCBI lineage: Eukaryota > Viridiplantae > Streptophyta > Magnoliopsida > Ericales > Actinidiaceae > Actinidia > Actinidia chinensis. The sequence goes on along the minus strand of CM018896.1, from coordinate 8,676,146 downwards.
TTTAAAACCGTTTCTAAAAGCTAGTTGGTTCTACCATTAATCAAAAGAAAACAGATTCAGTGGGTCTACCACAATTCAAGAACTAGCTTTAGTGATCTAGTACTTTCAAAGATACTTTAGTAGTCACAAATTCTAATATTCCACTTTCATTCTGCATAAATTTAAGTGATTCTATCATCATTCCACACGAACTTTAGTGATACTATCACCATTCCGCACAACCTTTAATGGTTCCTCCACACGAACTTTAGTGATACTATCACCATTCCGCACAACCTTTAATGGTTCCACCATCATTCCGAACAAACTGTAATGATTTTATCATCATGCTTCACAATTCTAATGGGTTCCACCAAATCTTCCAAACAAATTGTAATGACTATCATCATGGAATGCATCGACAATTTTCTAATTCATTGAACCTTCAATTTTGTTGGACATGCATACTCATATTAGGGTTTAAATTTGATCTTTCCACAAAAAAACATCTTTTTCCTTCCACAAAACAAGGATAGAACGGAGACCTCTGCCTTGACCCATAACGCTCTAACACCAAATGGAAGGGACTTGTTTTCATTTTGCAAATCTGTGTAATGTGCTTCGCCAATGTTCCCTCAAATTCATCTAGTCAATGAAGGTGGTGATGTTCAATCAACATTTCTCTTTCAACCATGGATGCTCAGGAATTTGCAAAAAAAAGACACCGAGGTGGATCATTAATGAACAAATTTTCTTTTTAAAAAAAAAAAAAACAACCCTTTAAATACATGATCAAAATACATGAAACAAACACTCTCGAGAGTTTCAATCACAGGTTATGCCCTAATAATGATAGACATCTCAGGGTTTCAGATGCTAAAGTTTAATGGAGACATCTTTTCCACATATTTGGGAGCTTCCGCAAATAAGCTAAGATTGAAAAGTTCCTTTCAATACTTCATGATTTTATACACATGCCTAGTCGAAGTTCCCTCGGATCATTTACTTGTCAAGAAAGTTTAAGCATTCTAGGTGGAGAATTATTTGCCCTCAATATTGCCATGCCCCTTGTTAAACATCTCAAAAATGTGCATCCTTGGTCTTCACTTTGGTTTATACCCCCGTCTCGTCATGCTCCCATTAGCAAATGAACATTGCATCCCTTCATGCAGAATTGAATGTTTCTCAGTGACATGATAAAATGCAGAGCTTTAATCTCAAAGCAAAAAGGTTCATACCCTTACTCACGAGAGCAATAATGTGTTGGGTCGTTTAAGCAAATGAAAGGGGTGCATGCCCCTAGTCTTCGAACAAATCCATACATTTCTACAACAACAAACCGGAAGAGGTGTATCCCAAAATGCCCTTGTCCCTAGTCAAAAGGGTTTAGCAAGGAATCAAAGAATTTTTGTTTCTTTTTCATTTTTTTTTGAATAAGATAAAGAGCGGGTGGGTAGGTGGACTCAAGGTTGTAACATTCTATTGCAGGCATAAAAAAATAAATAATAATAAATTTTTTTTTTAAAAGAAGTTCAATCAACTACGTTGGCTGACTCAAAATTAGAATTGGCTCACCCTTAACTTGACTCAAACTGCCATGTTTTTTTTTTTTTTGTAAATTACGACCCATCATACTTCCCAAATGGCTAAAGCATCCACCGTTGGTTAGCATATTATCGAACAACATTCCACAAGGGTACAAGGCCCAATAAGGTACCACCGCCGAAGAGGTTTCTCAATACTGGCATAACTCGCAAGTTTTCAAGGGTGAGCACCAGAGGCGTCCTATAGAAAATTGTATGCAAAAAATAAAAATAATAAAAATAAATATAAAAAATGAATTAAATATTTAATTTAATAAATCAAAAATGCTTTCAAGTTTAGCCCATTTTTGGGTCCCAACGGAGTAATGCCATGGCTCAAAAATAATTTTTAATTTTCTTAAAAAAAGTTATTGAGAAGGATAACTAATTCCGCTCATATAAAATCATTGCAGATAGACCAACGATCCATAATCTTTGACGTTTTCATAAATTCTAAATTGGCTAAAATTACAGACAAGAGGTCAAAGTTCTGGAGTCTTCACCTAATTATAGGTCGTAGAAAACTATATTGTATGTTGACTCCGTGGATAGTACTAGTCCCAATCATCTCAAAAGATGGGTCTATAGGCTAAACTACCGAGTGAAAATGTCTTAGGCATTCACTCAGCCTAATCACATGGTCATCTTCTACTAATTAAATAAACTTTAAAAATGTATTAGGTATTCACTCAGCCTAACCACTTGATTAGCTTCTACTAATTAAATAAACTTAGTACTATGCATGAACAATTAATTTAATGCGACATGTAACAAAAAATAAAATAAAATAAAATTAAAATTTCAAACTATCTTGCCATCATGTGATCTTAATGATTCAAGTTCAACCATCATTTCTAAAAGGAAAACATGATTGATTACAAAGCTTCGGCGTTAAGGGGATACATCACTTAAAAATGATGGTGTAACCCAAATTCCTAAGATATCACTTCATAATATAAATAAAAATAAATAAATAAAATCTACCATACAGCCAACAAAGTTATCCTAAATAAATATGAATCAAATAATTCAACCTACATGAATGCAACCTAAATATTTATGATAAGTTTAGGAAAGTACCTGGAATATATTGATCAACTCGTAATCAATACCCCCTTACAACATACCAAGCTAGCATGATATCAAGCAACCATATTCATATCTTATTACCTAAACAGAACAACGAAATCCATAGATCTAACCTAAACACAATATAATCCTAATGTACATGCACATGCACATGCGATCTAAAAGACCTAAATCTAAGAGAACTTATACCCATTTTTGAAAGTAAGAACCACCGAGGGATCACATCAAGCACCCACGGATTTGAACACACCAAAGTTTGGAATCATGGACTTCTCCAAATTAATCTTGATTTCTTCACAAGTTTTCAAACTCTCGAGAATTCTAGAAAATCTAAATTAATACTAATAGTGTATGGATTCAGTCTAATTTTTATTAAAAAAAAATATTTTCTCACTTTTTTATTTTGAAATCGCTCTCATAAAAAATCAACCCCTATTTTATCTTCTCTAACCTCTTCTATCAATGATACAAGGGTCATATTTTTATATTTTTATAGTTAGGTGAGTTAGATCTAGTAGAAACCAAACCTGACTATAATTCCTTGAAGAGCATAGATTGAAAGTATTTTAGTTTATGAAAATCTCTTCATATTACTTGTTCTCCAAAATATTTTATCATTTATAGGCTTTTCAATTTGTCCATAATGACCAAAAAATGAAACCCTAGGTCAAACCTCGATCAAACTCAAGTTAGATAATCCTTGTTCAGTGGGCCAACTTTGCGGCCTCGAGCCGAATTCATACAAAATCTGATTTGAGTAGTTCTTGGACTGTTGGAAAGTTAAGTGACTATATTTTCAAGCGCAATTGGTTGGTTGGAGTCCAATATACTTTGCAACTTCGAAGATATGACCATTTTAGTACAATATTCATATCTGGTTAGTTTTAAATCAGATCAAAATTCATTTTATATCGTTAAAAAGATCTTTAAAAGTAATAAAATATAATGAAAACCAATTAAAAAATTTATGAACTTTAATTACAAAAATAGGGCTGAAAATAGACTGTTGCAACGGGCATTCAAGGCAATTGGCCATTTTACATGAATTAATTTATTTCTACCATCGCTAAAGCCTAAAAAGTTTCCTAAAAGGGGTAGAGGGATTCACAATAGTTTGAAAACTTGTAGTCAATTCAGGATCGATAAGGAGTTTAACATCCAAGTTCTTCGTTAGCGCTATTAAAAATTATGGCAGGTAAAAATGAGGCGTCTACAGAATCATTTCACAAGAAGGTGCAAATGTCCTACTAAACAATACCAAACAATGTACCATGACAATGCAAAATCTTTAATAACTCCACTTTCATCACAAGAAGGTCTAGTAGTTGTATTCTGACAGAGATGGGAAAACCAACCTCAATTCTTGGTAAGACCTTGATCTCGCAACTGCAAGAGAAAGTGAGGGAGACAGCTCTCCTAAGACCTGCAATGTTGAGCTATAGAATTCAGTGCCAACCACAATTCCCCAAACAGCCAATTCATAGCACGTTTTCTTCCTTTGTAAAAATTGGAAGGGAATTTTAATTGGGAGTTGGTCATAGTTTGAAACTCTAAACGGGTTATGGATCACTGACACAGAATGTGCATAATTGCACTTCGTCATTTTTTTCTTTTTGGCTGGCGCACAAGCAAGGGCAATCTGCTTTTTCTTGATAAAAAATGAACCGTCATATAAAACTAGAAATCACATTCTACACCTCTAACTCGATCTATGGGAATGTCAGACCTAAAAGACAAAATAACCTTTATTCATTCGTAATATAAATATTTCATTTATGATAATATAACCTTTATTCCATCTCTGATTTAATGTGGCAAAACAAAATAATAAAAACTACGAAAAGAGGAATATTTTTTTTAGGCAGCCAAGTGGTGCTCTCTAAATATTGCTTAGGTGACTTGGGATGTTTTATTATAGTTTAGGTACCGTAAAGCAAAATTGTTCTAGTGCATGCAAACACAAGTACATGCCTTCATAAGTTAAACTCTTCAAGCTAAGCAATTTTCATTGAGATGGCGGACAAATATTTCAAAATATTAGACATGCAGATTCCCTATGACAGCCTATGACAACCTATGACAGAACTCGATTATTAATAAAACAAATAAAATCATATATTTACAAAATCATCATACTGAACAACAAACTGAAATCTGAACATGAATCTAAAACTTTTTAAAAAGTTAATAACCAGGCAATCTAAACAAACAAAAGACAACAGAGAAAATCATGAATAGAAAGGTTAAGTGCCCCATGCTTGTGCAAGAGAATTGTACTTCTTCGATGACTGGAGTTTTGGAGGAAAAACAATGATATTTTTGACAAAAAAGTTGTATTTTTCTCGTTGTTGGAAAGGAAGGATGGAGAATATGTATGTGTGTGAGAGAGAGAGTTGTTCTACAATCTTGGAGGGAACACATGTAATTGAGCACTCAATATTGGTCCAAATGAGAATGGGGCCCATGAACGAGAGAGAGAATAGTGAAGCAAGGTAAGCCCAAGTGAAATGGGCAAGGCAAACCTTTTCAAGACACGGGCCTTGGATTCGAGCTACACCAACCCCTCCCCCAATAATCCAATATAAAGTATTAATGTTCTTACCACTAG
>CM018896.1:8663387-8665887 GCA_009663005.1 Actinidia chinensis | reverse complement strand
TATTTTATCTAGCCTGTCGTTTGCATTTCATCAATCTCGCGTTTCGAGTGCTTTTATGACCTGGTGGTTTAGGTGATCCTCGAAAGCGTACTGATCGGGCCCTTCAGGACACGTAGGCCATGCCATCGGCAATACAATCTTCTTGTTCACCAGAGTCGTTTATCGAACAATTTCCTCACAGAACCTAATGCTTGTCGTCTGTGACCCCAGTGGGTGAACGTAATAGCCTTGCCAATGACGATGTGGCTGACCGACCAATAGTATCGTGCATGAGATAGGTTTTGTTAACAAAGCAACGTTTTTGGCCATACCTTGTTCCGACTGGTCCGTGACGTACGCACGACAATGGATGGCTAAGGATTGATTTTCAACCGTCTCGTCGCTTGGAACCCCCGAACGACTAGACGATGCACCAAAGTTTCCTTTTCGCTTCGTCGGCATCTTTCTAAGTATGGTTTTAACACTTCTTCACCTAATCAGACAATGTATATATAGCCAGTAAATGAATTAATAAAGGTCCAGATGAATTCCTTTGGTTGTGTGTGGGCCTTCATCGTGAAGGGGTGAAGGAGACGGCGAGGCTTTAGCATTGATAGACAACGTTAACCAAAGGCTGCATGCCTTCACGTTAAAGCCACACCCGTGACTATGCCTATGATTGACATCAAATGAGTAGACATTGGAATCCCTAGTCCCGTGAAAGCCACACCATTTGTCTTCTAAAATTTTATAATTACCATGCGTATAGGTGTTAAAGAAGATTAATCATACCTAGTCGCTCCCCATATTTCAGAAGACTCCCCCCGCAAATTTTTTGATAAATTTTAATTTGTTTTAAAAAATAAATAAAGCAAACACAGCCATAAGTAAGAAATTATTTAGTGTAATACTAGTTTTAATTGTTTTAAAGCAAAAACAAACCATGAATTCTACTTGTAAAAAAGGTTTTCTCATGCATTGTCCCTTTATTCAGTTGTCCATGTCGATTGCTCAACCATATGCAGAGTGCATTTGTTATGTAGATCGCACTACTGTTGTGGCGATCAGAAAATGTTGTGGGCCAAATATATTTTTATATTTTATATGGTGGACAAGGCTAACGTTTGTTGATTTAGGTTTTCTAGAGTTGGTAAGGTTATAGACTTTGGGAATTTTTGAAGGGGTTTATTTAGTTGGTTTATAAATGGATATGTTTGTTTTGATTTGTATCACTTGAAACAATATGAGTGGGATAAAAAATAAGAACAAATATTTCACAATCTAAAATTTATATGAAAATAAAAAATAAGAACACTGATGGAAGAGAGGGCCAACTCCACAAGCAATAAATTTTGTATTAAAAAAGGCATAATATTTATATTACTAGAGCAACAACAACATAATACCCTTCAATTATATCAGATTGCCATATAACATCTTCATTAAAGAAATGGGTTGTCGGAAATTTAGCCCCTAACACATTGAATGCAATAAATAGAAAGTAATCTATCCAATAGTTAATTGTCATCTAATTTTAGGGCTTATTTAGGACATGTACATATTCACTGCACATATCAATCTATACATATTTACCTAGGTTAGAGGTTTTCTTTCAAATGAGGCTTAATTGAACAACACGTGCTGAACAAAAGAGCCATATTAATCCTTAACCTAAAGTATACGGAGTTTTACTAACACAACTAGATTAAGGGTGCTTGCAAAGTATAACCATAGGTAAAAGAACTAAGCCATGGAGGATATATAAATCTGATTTACACATAAACAATCATGAAACTGCTTAGTTCTTTTGCTAGGCACTAAGAATTAAAACAAAAGGTATTCCTTCAATGTAAGGTAACACAAAGACAACTACTGAAACTTTACGCATGCAAAAGGTAATTAGCATCAAATGATCAATAAGCACTAAAATAAATAGAAATCAAGCAATCAAGTATTCTGTAATCTGCATGTAACCTATAACCCTGGATAATATAAGCGTCCATAAGACACTAAGGACTTATCAATGCATACTGATGTACTGTTAATCCAGAGAAAACAAGGATAATGCACCAAACAGATAACATATTACCTGTAACAGAAAAAATTCAAGTTTGTGCTGCCAACACAAACAAAAAAGACATTGAAGTTGTGTACCCATGGCAATGAATCAGAATTCACATGTGTTACATGCCAGAATTTAATCTATAAGCTCACGTTCCAAGTTCCCACAATAGATTACATCGTCATCAAATGGGGGCTTGTTTTCTAAATAAGAAAAGAAGTGCACATTAGGCTCCAACTGAAATACGAAACTAGACCTAAACTGTTCTTTTTCTCCTCAAGCAAGGCGATAGTGTTGAAAAATTATCAGGGCAAGCAAAGTAGGCATTGAAAAACAGAGCACAAAACCATTGAAACCAGACACAAACCCAGTTTCCACACACTTGAAAAAGCATGAATTCCAGAAACACAAGCCAGATCTCGCAAAGGTTAAAAATAAGGCTTAAATTAATGTGCTAGC
>CM018896.1:8635887-8638387 GCA_009663005.1 Actinidia chinensis | reverse complement strand
ATCCCACATCGGAAATGAAGTAAGAAGTTCATCTCCTAATGCGTTATATAATGAGGTAAAGCCTCATTTAAACAGCACGCAAATGTGGCTGTGGACGATTGCCTCATTGTTATATCATCTTGACAAGCTACATCCGATAAATGTTGCCCTGTATTTGTGGGTTGCCCATTAAATCCTGTCTGATAATCGCAGTTCCTGCATTTGTGGGTGTCCCATTAAACCGTGTGTTTTGTGGTTTTTGTAAATTGGAATGGGCTATACAAATTAACCTGAACCCACCTTTGGCATAAATAACCTCTGTTGATGCTCACAACAAATAGTGTAAAGCAAATGCCTCCAGCTAATGTAAGCAATCGATGTGGGACTAATTTGCCAAACCACTTTTGCTACATTCAACCAAGTGAAATTCCTCGTGCCATAAAAAATCTGTCCACTCCTATAGTCTTGAGAGTTTGAAAGACTTTAGGTTAAAGCTGATATAATATCTGTATGCAAGCTATTGGAAGAAGACAAGGTTGGTTTTTGCTATACGCACACAGTAAGCACAAATTACTCAAAGTGCATAATATGTTCTATCAAGCCATATTTTGCTTCAAATTTGTGTTATAACATGACAAGAAAATGTGGCCATTTGTCGAGTAAACAAAAAATTATGGGAAATATAAATCATGTCTAATTTTAAGTACTCATTTTTCTTGTTATTCTAACACATTTACTAATGACGTAATTATTACATCATGGTTCAATTTCGATTTGACCCAACAGTTGAAGATGATCTGTTCACCCGATTTCTTCTTTGGTTCGCTCAACATCCAAGTTTTAAAACTGTGAGAAGCAATATTCAACCACGTGAATGTAAAAAGGTATCTAAAAGAAAGTACAATGCTAAAAAATCTTATGTTGCTGATGGTGAAGTCTAAGAATGATGGAGATGCTTGTATTTTCTACCTGTTCGAAGTCCTTGCTTCATGCAGTGAAGCGTCCACAAGCTTAAAACCATGTGCCAACCTCAGAAAGAACTTGAAACATTATCATTAATGAGGATGTTATAAAATGAAATCTCCCACCACAAGGGAGCGGAGAAGGGATAATTAGCAGCGTTTAAGTAGATGTGAATTTCAAATGTGAAGTGATGTGGCTTTAATATTTCTTAAACATACCTCACATTTAGGTGCTATAGTTTACATATGGATTTTGACGTTGAGATTGAGAGGCTTAAAAATATTGCTAAGAATTGAAGTTATATAAGAGTCGAGAAACTTCTCTTCTACTGCTAGCTATTAGACGTTACACTCTAGTTTCACGAACTACTCAATAGTTAAATCTCTCTTATATTTTCATTAAAATTAAACATTAAATCTTCAATGATTTGAATCCATGTCTGCGAGGCCAAGATATGTCGAAGTCACTTAAGGGTCGAGGGAAGTAGCACAAGTGCAATTCCGTTCTCAGTATTTCTTGTGTGATGCTTATTCTTTTCGGTTGTAAAGTGCCAGAAAGTGTCATTTTGTTAGGAAGAATGTCATAATGTCACCAATTTTATTCACCGATTTACATACTAAGTTACAAGACAGCATTTATCAACACAATTTTTGTAAAGGAAATGATTTTTACACGTCTACAAGAAGTAAGTAAAAAGTCTAGGTACGGGAAGAGGTAATTTTAATAATTGATAAAAATATTATGGACATTATCGTAACATTGCATAATGAGAAAAAAATAGAGTTTTCAAACAATGAACCAATTATAAGTACCATTCATTGATACTGAAAAACAGTTTCCCTTTATTGGTTAGCTTTCACCTTTCCAGAGCACTGTAACTACCCATTTGGTGTGAGGAGTTTGGCGATAAATAATAATAAATAGAAAAAAAAATTATATTTTCTTTTTTTATTTGAATTACAAAGAAGAATATAAAAAAATATAAGAAATAACGAGAAAAGTTCCTTACTAAGCCTCTTTTCGAAATATAAATAATTGATTGTGTATTATTAATAACGATTTTGTTAATTGCCGCTTAAATACACACTTTTGCATATATTTATACACATTTTATATATTTCAATACACTTAGAATGATATTTATCACTTTATAGACACAATAATATACTTTTTATCCGTTAACGATAAAACTTTCCTATGCATAGTGCCAAAATTATCTATCAAATTACAAATAGTGAAAAAGAAACTCTTTCCATTTTCCTATCTCACATAATTTATTTTCTTAGCCATTAAACCTGAGAGGGAGAAGTCAAAATCATTTTTTTTCCAACTGTCATTCGATTAAGTCCAAACCGGCCATCCTAACTGTTGTCCTTTAGTTTTTTTTTTTTTTTTTGTACCCTTTTGTGTTGTGATTTGAGGTTTGTCGCGTTTCTCTTCCTTTTTCGGTAATAAAATCTCACTAACAGCAAAAGTACAGATAGAGTGTGTGAGAGAGAGAGAGAGAGCTTACGAGGTGGTGAATCCTTGGACATTGGCGATGGGGTGAAAAGAGGGG
>CM018896.1:8543387-8558387 GCA_009663005.1 Actinidia chinensis | reverse complement strand
GAAATGCGGATTGTCGGGCATTCACCATTGTGAGGAGCTTTCAGGCCTTGGATTTGAGGTAAAGGGGGTGGTTTTTTCTTGTGAGGTTTTCATTGGATTGTTGGTCAAGAGATTACATAAAGTCTATTGAGATATTATTTTGCGTATTGAACTGAAATGGAATTTGATTTATATGGAAGTTGAAAAAAAAAATGGGCGGTTTCTTGTTGGTTAACTTTTGGTTGTGTTGATAGCTTAAATAGGTATATTTTTGAGTGTTGGATCCTAAAATGAAAGATTTTTGATTGTTTATACAAAGTTTTAAGTTTGAGATTGGAATTTTGATGGGGAATTTTCGAGCGACATATGTAAAAACTTGAAACTTAGGATGGCAACTTAGGTCGGACCCTAACACTTCAATTTAGGTCGGTCAGCAAATCTTTCTGACAAACTTAGGTCGACTAACTTCATTTTAGGTCGTCCTAAACTTCACTTTAGGATGACAACTTAGGTCGACCTAACTTCACTTTGGTGTGTCAGCAAATCTTTCTGACCAAACTTAGGTCGTCACTTAGGTCGACCTAAACTTCACTTTAGGATCGTCAACCTCGGTCGAAACTAAATATGTGATTTTTGCATATTGGCTCGGATATCAATAAATTTTGGACTTTTTTTTGTGAAGCATCTATAAGTTTCTTGAGCATTGTTTATAACAAATGCATTGCATGATTTTCAATAATAATTATTATTGACGGTTGTTGATGCGATATGTATTATCCGTCATTACATAAAAGGCTTTTAGCAAAAGTAATGTGAATATGTTTGGATTTGTACATAGGAATGGTTTTGAAGGAATGACAGATCGATAGAATATGTCGACGGGTAGTAATTAGTGTACCTGATAAGATGGTTTGGATTAAGCCAAAGTTAATAAAGTCCTACGATGGCAAACGGTACGAGAGGAATGTCAAGCCCAGGTGTGAAAGTCCGGAAGTTGACAATAAAGTCATAGATGGCAATGGTACGGAGGGAAAGGTCATAACCACGGTTTTTGAAAGTCGGGGGAAGTTGACAGTAAAGTCCTAGATGGCAATGGTACGGAGGGCATGTCATGCCAACGGTTGAAAGTCGGAAAGTTGACAGGCGATTGTCTCACGTGCTTCGTGCATAATGAGATTGGTAGATGGCTAGATGTGTCAGTCAAAGGAATGGGTTATTGCTTTTGTGCTGAGCATAATGTGGTAAAACATGACGATTTGTGAGTCACGGATTGAAAAAAAATTTTGTATATTTTGGTATGATGAACGCATAATATTTGCCATCATGATTTTATCATATAAATTATATCATGGTTTGGATTGGCTGGATTTCAAGTCATTGTTAAATCTTTTCAAGGTTAACTCACCTGTACCTATAACATAAATTTCAGTACCGAGGGTTATCATGAATATAAGGCGTGGGTTTGTGTCCGTAGTATATTTGTTTTGGGATAACATGTTAGTGAGTATTTTGGACTTGTATACTATTCTTTTGGCCGGTTTGTGGGAATTGTCATGCGATATCAATGGGTTTGGATTTGATAGCTCAGGCGAAAGCATGGTTCCATGGGAGGGATGGGATTAGTGTGTACTCTAATGAATGCCGTATAGTCATGTTTTTAGTTTGACTTTTTCGATTTGAGTTGTTTGCTTACGTGGCGGGTTTATTGGTGACCGGGGCGTTTGATGACAACATGGTATCAGAGCTCTAGGTTCGAATACTCTGAGCCGTGGGGTGGTAGACCAGTTTGGTTTAAATGTCTAAGTAAGTATTGAGGGGTTAATGTAGTGTGCTATCTATGTGATTAGGATACATGAGTATATGCTACATGTAGTAAATTGCGTTATGGCTATAGCCATGTTTATGACTTAATCATCAAGCGATGATTATCTTATGCTTTCTTGTGGCATGTGTATAGAACATGCCACACGCAACGAGATAGAGGAGAGTTGGCTAAACCTTACGGGAGCTAGTGGGGCCGTGAAGCACGCGGGCTCGTAGGAATTCATGACGAGGGAAGACGATGTGAATCACCAAGAGTCGGTTGAGGCGGAGGTGGGGCACGGATCCAGGAGGAAATGTGCGAGGTTTGCTCCACCTACGAATTTGGGTGGCCCCGAAACTTATGAAGGAGTGTTCACCGCCCATTGAGCAAGTGGTGAGAACGAAAACAGTGCAAACTATGCAAGTGACAGTTAGAAGGCAGAGGTAAGGCTACCACCGCCATGAAGGGCCTTTCTTAACTAAGTCCACCCCAACGTCAAGGAGACTGGATCCATTGGTTTGCGGCAAGATTGGCTGAACAAGTCACAAGAGCATTGGATACAATCTTAGAGACAGAGGGAAAGGAAGAGGAGGGTGTGGTTTGCATCCTATCAATTGCAGGGGGATGCCCTCCAATGTGAGAAGACCATGAGGAAGTGGGAGCAAAGAAGTGGGAGCCTTTCAAGCAAGCTTTCTGATCAATATTTTACGGCTCGTAGGAGGAGTGAGATGGAAATGTATAATTAGTTCAAGGAAGCTGACGTGGCTCAATATGAGGCCAAGTTACTAGCTTGTCCAGGTTTGAAAAGCATTTGTATTGACGGAAGAAGAAAAAGCGAACAGTTATGCGGGGGTGGGACTTACGGGCCGTCCAAAGGAATATAAGAGTGCAGGGAAATGATCAAAGTTACTCGACTAATGGTCAGCGCAGCGGCAACCATGAGGGAGATTGAACGAGGACTAGGAAGATTCAAATCCTAAGTCACGCAATGCGGGGATAAGCAATCCGTCGGAGAGGGGCGTTATTTAAGAAGCCAAGGAATTGTCTGCACAAAAGCAGTATCATATGAGGTCTGACCCGCCAAATATATTATATCATCGGGCCAAAACATCTCGGGGAGGGCCGATTTGGTTTGGTTGTCATCAAACGGGTATCGTATAGTGGACTGCACCTGAAGGGTCAACAGCGGCAGGCGCTACGGGGGGGGGGACAATCTCACATCCAGGCACAGGGGACAATCACAGTCAGGGGGCCACCTACCTGCAGCGGTGTGGTCAGGTGGGTCATATCAGTCGACGTGCACGCCAAAGGGAGAACAGTCAGGAAAAAAAGCTATGGGATGCGCCACAACTACCGGTCAGTTCAGGCCCGAGGCTACTCCAGCGGTTAATCAGCACAGATTCATATCAGTCCCAGACCACAGGTTGTAACTCAGTAGGGTCAGGGACACAGGGACGGGTTTACGCTTATAACATCAGCAGCGGGACGTCGGGGGACAGCGGACCGCCAGGGCCCAGCATGGATTGGATACTCAATTGTGCGAGGTAATTACCTTATGTTTAATCGTTGGGGCTCGTTTTCTCATCAGACACGGGGGCATCACATTCATTCATTAATCATCTTTTGTTTACTTTGGCCTTGGATCGAGGATTGATGTATAGATTCAGTGATGATGTAGACACTCAGTTGGGAGTAGATCGACTTGAAGAGAGAGTTTGCTGATCTTGTGACGTTGAGATCGCTGATCGACGTTTCGTGGTGATTTTATTGTATTAGACATGACTTAATTTGAAGTAATCCTTGGTATGGTTGGTTGGACCGGATATCGGGCCATGATAGACTGTGTCGACATCGAAGTTATTTGTACACCCAAGGAGATCACTTTAATTCGTTGGGGGATCGAAGTCCGTGGTTTGGTTCCTTCGTTATGATGTGGTAGGCAAGGGAGTTAATTTTCTTTCTAGGCGTGCGGTCGATGAGGGTAGGTAGTTAGTTGTGCCTTTTGCCACCAGTCGTTGCGAGTTCCCGGATATTTTTGCGGGAAGATTTGAACAGAGTTACCACCGCAGCGGGAGAGTTGAGTTCTCCATTGATCTATACTAGGCACGCGCCCCTCTCAATACCACCGTATCGCTTGCATCGGCAGAGTTGCAAGAGTTGAAGGTTCAAATCAAGGATTTGTGGGATAAGGGTTTTCTCCTACCTAGCGCATCACCATGGGGAGCTTCGGTTTATTTGACTTAAGAAGAAGGATGGATCGCTTAGAATGTGTGTGAGTATCGACGATTGAACGTTTGTGACGGTATAAAGAATAAGTATCCCCTTCCGATGATCGACGACTTATTTGACCAATTAAAAAGGTCGAAGTTTTGTTTCTCGAAAATTGATTGAGATCGGGTATCATCAATTGCGGATCAAAGAGGGAGATATTGTGAAGACGGCTTTTGCTCACGCTTACGGGCATTATGAGTTTCTTGGTGATGCCATTTGGTCTTACGAATCACCAACAACTTTCTGGTTTGATGAATCGTATCTTCAATCCATACTGACCGTTGTTTCGTGGTCGTAGTCGTGACGACATCTTGATCTACTCGCCATCGGTTGAGTCACATGAGGAGCATTTGAAATAGTGTTACACTCTTGCGAGACACCGTTTGTTTTTTTATGCTAGTTTAGGCAAGTGCGAATTTTGGTTGCCCCGCCCCCCCTGAGGTGAAATTCTTAGGTCAACGTTGTGTCGGGTAGTGGAGTAGCTGTGGATCATCAAAGATTGAGGCAAGTGATGAATTGGAACCACCGAAGTCCGTATTTGCATTCTATTTTCTTGGTTTTTATTCTGGTTGACTACCGGCGATTTGTAAAGGCGTTTCAAGATTAGCGGCACCAATTACTCGCTTACGAGGAATGGGATTCCGTTTATTTGGAGACGTGCGTGCGAGCATTCTTTTCAAGAGCTAAGAAGAACTGACTTCGGTACCAATTCTTGTTATACCCGAGCGAGGGTTGGGGGTAGACCGTGTACTGCATTCTCACGTGATTGGCTTGGGTTGCGTGTTGATGCAGTTGGTGTAAATGGTTCGTATGGTTCTCGCAGTTTAAGACGCAGAACAAAATTTCCGACTCATGACTTGAACTTGCGGCCGTTAATATTTGCTTTGAAAAGTTGGAGGCACTACTTGTACGGAGAGCGGTTTGAAGTGTTTTTTCAGACCGCAAGAGTTTGAAGTACTTGTTCACACAGAAGACTTGAACTTGAGGCAGCGGCGTTGGATGGAGTACATGGAAGACTTATGACTTCGACTTACAATTCGTCCGCGGAAAAGCTAATGTTTGTGGCTGATGCACTTAGTAGGAAACGCTTAGTGTTTTGGGAGCATTTCCTCCATGAGTGGAAGATGTCAGGATATCGGTGAGTATGATTTTCTTCTCGGCGAGACGACGCAGTTTTGCTATGTTGTTCACATTGTCTGCAGAACCATCTATCATTAATATGGTCGTTGAGGCCAACAACAGATGTTGGATGCCAAGACGATTGCGATCGTATCGCTAGAGGTTTAGGACCAACATGTTGGGCTCTACCTTTGGACGGGGGTTTTGAGGTATAAGTCTAGATTCATTTTGTACCTCTTGTCTAGTAGAGACGACTTTCTTCGTGATTTTCATCACACGACTTGCAAGTTCATCCTTGAGGACGACGATGTACCATGATCTGTGTCGCCAGTTTTTGGTGGAGACAATGAAGAAAGACGTTGCTTTGTTTGTTTCGAGAGGTTGTTGACTTGTCCAGCAAGTGAAAGCCGAACACCAGAAGCCACAGGTTTGCTACAACCATTGCCAGTTTTAGAGTGGAAGATGGGAGCAAACATCACATGGACTTTGTTACAGGTTTGCCTAGACATCGAGGGCATGATGCCGTTCGGGTCATATGATCGTTTGACAAATCCGCTCATTTTTCTTCCTATCCTCTGTCAAATTCGGCAGAGGATCTTGTTTTTGTTTGTGTTCTTTAGGTCGAGAGATGTTAGACTTCATGGGGTTCCAGTATCTATCCGTTTCGGATAGATCCGCGTTTTCATCGCTTTTTCTTGGAGGGGATGCAATCCCACTAGGAAATCGAATTTGAGGCTTAGCACGCATTTCATCCTCAGACTGACGGGCAGTCTGAACGTACTATTTCAATTTTGGAGCCATACTTCGAGCATATGTACTTGATTTTGGGGGATCATGGGAGGATCATCGATATTTGGTGAGTTTTCGCTGTATAACAATAGTTATCAAGCAGCCATTGTAATGGCACCTTTTGAGGCGTTATACGTAAGGTCATGTAGGTCACCCGTGGTTTGGACCGACGTTGGAGAAGGCAGTGCTTTCAAAGTCAATGGGTTCGTATAGAGCGAGAATGTTGTATTGATTCGAAGCGGTTACTCACGGCGCAGAGTCGCAGAAGAGTTACGCCGTATAGGAGGAAACGTCATTTGGAATTTGCCGTTGGGGATCATGTATTCTTGAGGGTTTCACCTAAGAGGGGTTTGATGCGTTTTGGGCATACTGGCAAGCTATCACTCAAGGTTCATTGGACGGTTGCTATTCTTGATCGTATTTGGGGCCGTGGCATACCGTCTTGCTTTGCCCCAAGGTGGCCAATGTGCCAATGTAATTTCCATATTTCCATGTTGCGAAGTATGAGCCCGGCCCTTCACACGTTTTGGATTGGGGATATTTGGACGTCAACTAGGTATGTAACATACTAAGAGCGACCGATTCGTGTATTGGACACAAGGGATCAGTTTTTTGAGAGGGAAGACTATTTTATGGTGAAGTTCTATGGCTTCAATCATGCTATAGAAGCTACGTTGGGGCTTGGAGTTCGAGGTTCGCGCAAAGTACCAGATCTTTTTTAAGACATCATTACGTTGTTTAATTTCGAGGAACGAAATTCCTTAGTGGTGAGGTTTGTAAGTTTTAAATTTTTTTCCTTTATATATCGATAATTAGGATGATAGATGACATCACAATGCCACGTGTATATGTTCGTGAAGGGCTTCGGTATCGTTGGACCCATTTAATTTGAGTTGGTTTTGAATGGACTGAAGTAGATGTGTGAGAGAGTGGGCCAAGTTTAATTAGGCCCAAGATTGGTTATATTTTGTGTTATCAAACAAGGCCCAAGGCCCAAAGGGCCATATGTCTTACTAAACCTTAATATCCTGCATTTATTTGAAGGAATTTCCCAACCCTCTTAATCGCTTCTTCTTCCTCTTTTTCCTCTCAGGGTTTTCATCTTGAAGTCTTAGATTTGAGTGAGTTAGAGTGTGGGTTGAGTAGTAGTTCACTTGGAAGAAGTTATCTACGCGAAGAGGCTCTTTTGAGCCAAGAAGTATCAAAGGATCGGAAGGATTCGGATTTCGGGCATCACATTGTGGAGGAGCTTTTTCATGGCTTAGATTTGAGGTAAGGGGGTTTTCCTGTGAGGTTTTTTTCATTGGTTTGTTGTCATGCTTCATAAAGTCTATTGAGACATTATTTTGAGTATTGAACTTGAATGGAAATTTGGATTTATTATGTAAGTTGAAAAAAAATGGGGTTTCTTGTTGGGGTTTAACTTTGGTTGTTGTTGGGGATAGCTTAAAGAGGTATTATTTTGAGTGTTGGATCCTAAATGAAAGATTTGATTGTTTAAAAAAGTTTTAAGTTTTGTAGATTTGATTTTGATGGAATTTGTGATGCGCATGATTAAAACTTGAACTTAGGATGGCAATTAGGGTCGACCTAACTTCACTTAGGTCGTCAGCAAATCTTTCTGATCAACTTTAGTCTACCTAACTTCATTTTAGGTCGTCTAACTCACTTTAGGATGACAACTTTAGGTCGACCTAACTTCACTTAGGTTGTCAGCAAATCTTTCTGACCCAAACTTAGGTCGTCAACTTAGGTCGACCTAACTTCACTTGGTCGTCAACATCCGGGGGGGTCGGGGACCTAATATGTGATTTTTGCTATTGCTCGGATCTCAAATTAAATTTTTTGACTTGTTTGAAGCATCATAAGTTTCTTGAGCATTGTTTATAACAATTGCATTGCATGATTTTCAATAATAATTATTATTGACGGTTGATGAGATTCTAATGTATTATCACGTCATTTACATAAAAGCTTTTAGGCAAATGTAATCGTGATAATGTTTGGATTTGTAAATAGGAATGGTTTTGAAAGAATGAAGACCTCGCTAGATATGTTCGAGGGTAGTACATTATTGTACCTGATAAGCTGTTTGGATTAGAGCCAAAGTTAAAGTCCTAGATTGCAAATCGGTACGGAGGGAATGTCATAGCCCCACGGGAAAGTCCCGGAAGTTGACAATAAAGTCTAGTGGCAATGGTACGGAGGAACGTCATAGCCCACGTGAAAGTCCGGGAAGTTGACAGTAAAGTCCTAGATGGCACTGGTACGGAGGGAATGTCCTAGCCCACGGTGAAAGTCCGGAAGTTGACAGAGATTGTCTCACGGGCTTAGTGCATAATGAAGATTGGTTCTAATGGCTAATGTGTCATTCAAAGGAATATGGTTCTGCTTGTTTGTGATGGCATAATGGGTAAACATGGACGATTTGTGAGATCACGATTGAAAATGTAATTTTGGTTGATGAAAGCATAATATTTTGCATCATGATTTTTATCATTACATATGTATCATGGATTTGGCTTGAATTTCAAGTTCATTATTAAATCTTTTCAAGGTACCTCACCTTTACTATAACATAACTTTCATGTACCGAGTTATCCTGAATCATGAGGCACGTGGGTTGTCCGTAGTATATTTTGTTTGGATAAATATGTTTAGGAATATTTTGAATTGTAATTATTCTTTTGGCCCGTGTGGGCATTGTCCTGAGATATCACTTGTGTATTTTGATAGCTCAGGAGAGCATGGTTTCCATGGGATGGATTGTTGTCGTACTCTGATGTAATGCCGTAATATTGTCATGTTATTTAGTTTACTTTTTCGCATTTGAGTTGTTTTCTTACGTGGCCGGGTCTTGGTTTGACTGGGGCGTGACATTTCAAGCTTAATTTTGCAATGGTCATCTTGTTTTTGTGATTTTTAAAATAGTAGTGACATCTCTTATTTTTAAAACTATTATCAAAATTATTATTACAGTTTATTTTTTAAAAAAATAACAAGTTTCCTTTATATTTAGGGTTTTTCAAATTTATTTTCTCAATACACCAATTAAATAAATAAATATTCTAAATTTTAAAAAAAATGATAACAAAATTTATTTTTGAAGTATGTTTAGATTAGGAGTACTCAAAATTAAAATATTTACATTATTTTTTTTTAAAAAAAATCTTGTTTATAACAAAGTTTTACTCATATTTTTAAGTGCATTTTGATTAAGAGTACTTAAAAAGCAAAACTATTTAGATCAATTCTTTTTAAAAAAATATTTATTGATAAAAACTAAAAAATATAGAGTACAAATAAATGGTATTTTTAGAGAAAAAAGGATATTTATTTATTTTAATGAGTATTAGTAAATAATTTAAAAGCCTAATCTAAGGGCTAGTTGGACTTTTGCACAAAAATTAGCTTCTAGAAGTTATTTGAATATAGTTTTGAAAAATAATTAAGGGCAGTTCTATTTCTAAAACTACAAAAAAAATGACTATATTTGTCATAAATCTCATGGGAAGTTAGTGGAATTTAGCCAAAGAAAAAGGTAAATCCTAAAATTGACATTTTTTTTTCTTTTGCATTGCCAGCTCATGCACCGCCATATCTAGTCAAGTTCGAATTCTGATAACTCTTTCATTCCCTCTTATTTGCGGTTAAAAAAAAAATTATCCATCACCTTCGTTCTCACTTTTGTTCATTCTTTATGCATACCTAAGAATAGAATGTAAAAACAAATAATGGCAGTAAATACTGATAATCCTCGGTAGGAGTGTAAAATCCCAGCCCGAAACCCTCGGCTTTGAAGGGCTCGCCTGTTCTACTTTCAAATTTGGGTCGCCCGGGCCACCCAAAACCCAAGACCCCCTATGCCCGTGCACCCAAGCCCACAGGTGCGTCTGACTGGACTTAGGTTCGGCTTTTTAGCTTGGTTGGCCCTGGTCCATCTGTTCGGGCTTTTAATTTTTTGTTCCATAAGTTTGCAGTTTGCCTGAGAAAAATATTTAAGGAAGGAAAATATTAAATGAAAAAGAAACAAAGGAAAGGGAAGTACGGAATAAGAATATGAATATATATGTGTGTGGTGTGTGTACTATGGATCTTTGCATGTGTATATTTAACTTTTTATTTTCAAATATATTCGCCAGATGCCAAGCTATAGGATTTATAGTTATTATATATATATCTAGTTCAGGACCGGGCAAGCGGGTAGGGGATTCGGGAGGGCTTTTAATCAGGTTTGGGGTTCGGCCCAAAACCCCAGGCCCAAGCTCAACCCAAATACTTGGGGCTCGCTCGGGCTCGGGCCTATTTAGGTTTAAAATTCGGACTTCCACAAGAGAGGGATTTTTTTCGCAGCGCAATATCGTTCGCTTATAATATGCTTGGCTAACAAAACACTAAATTAGCCTTTCAAATTTCTTATTAATATTAATTTAGCACTTCAAAACTCTAACTCCTGCAATTTTCTAGATGGCACTTGTTATTCATTTCTTAGTTAGAAGTTTTGTTACTGATCTACACAATTCAACTAGAGTCCAAGTATTATTAGGTCAGCAAAAACAAAACACTGGGCTATCAGAGTGGCAGCTCCAATTTTTTTGTTAATGGTGTTATGCAAAAATTTAAACACAAATTTTTATTAATAGGGTCAAATATATATATCTTTTATGGATTCAACTTTTTAAAAAATATATATATAATACTAAAAAAAAAAAAATTTTTTAAGATTTTCCAGAGGCTAATGGGTGACCCCATCAGCCTCTATGTGCCCCGCCCTGGGCTACCATATATATAATAAACTACGTATTACCGTGCGATGCACGGGTTGTGTTAGAAATTTAATCTTACATAATATAGTTGGGGGGGGGGGGGGGGGGCAAACTAATGATAATTGTGAAAACGCAATTAGAACGTATAAAAAAATCGGAAGTTAAGCAGGTCTTTTACAAGATCAAACAATGTACCTAATTTTCTAAAATCTTCAGCATTTTAGCATCATTATATATGTAATTTAACACATGGAGTATTGAAAAATATATATATACTAAGATAATGGAATATGCTACGTGTATGATCAAGAGATGAAACTTACCAAAAAAATTATATTACGTTCTTTAACCATTTTAGAAATAACATATGAAAAGGGAAAGAACAAAAACAATGCGGTAGGGAAATCAAAATCAAAAGAAATTGTCGAAATACCTCAATTTTTGAGTAATGTTTGCTTTACAACTTGTATTCGACAATGCGTCCATATGAAAAGCTTTATTCAACCAAAATGAACATGACCAACTATACCATTCTGCCCCCTGTAGTTTCTCCTTCTTACTTTGGATGGGAGGATCGATAGTTTTTAGAAACACTAACATTTATTTTACATTTGTTTCACGTCAACCACATGATACTCTAAATGATAAAATAAATGTAGACTTGAAAAATCACAACCGTAGGAATAAGAAAAAGTGTTGAAAACCTAATAATGTAATTAATAATTTTTCTTTTCTTGCTTGCTATTTGACCGAATAGATTTATGATTTTTCATATATATGTTCTATTTTAGGAGAGATTGCCCCTTATTGATACAAATTTTATATTTGCCCTTTTTCTTAGTTCTATTTTAGGAGAGATGAGGGAAGAGTCTAGTGGTAGATAGATTTGAAAGGAGAGATGAGAGGGTTCCTACTTGGATTGTTTAATTTTTTTCTAGTTTTTTTCAGGAAAAGAAATATTACAAAAAAAATCACTAAAGTCCAAAATAACAGAGTAATTTTGGAGTTTAGTAGTTGTTTTGGTAAAAATAATTACTTTATAAATTTAATTTAGTTCCCCTAATGAAAATGACTCAAAAAAGTAAAAAAAAAAATAAAATAGAACCAAATTAAAAGTCAAACGATCAAATCAAAAGTGAAGGACTAAATTGAGAAAATTAACACTTAAGGGAAAATTAAAATTAATTAACACTTATAGGTATAAAATGTGATTTACCTTATCGATAATGAAAGTCTAATGAAAAAAATGGGTAATGGATCAGGATCAAGGTTGGATTTTAACAGTTTTTTTGTAAAAAAATAATTTTTTTATTTTTTTGATTCCTCTAATTATGAATCATCAAGGTTGGATTTTAGTAGTTTTTTAAAAAAATATATTTTTTATTTTTATTTTTTAATTCCTCAAATGAAGATTACCCAAAAAACTATTAAAAAAAAATGAGAAGAGTTCGCCAATAGAAATTGTTGTGGTAAAAATTGTTGTGATACGTTGAAGAATTCGGTTGTTAGAGATAAGTTGAAGCATTATTTGAACTTAATTTATGTTCACTCTTGTTGATGAGTTGGAGGGTATAGCACCCATACCCTTTTAAAGGGGGTGCAGGTTGGGCGCTACAAGTTTCTTCACGATGGTTTGAGAAATGCAAGACAATATGGGGATTGTTGTGAGCATAGTTTATCAGCACTGAACCGGACAATGAACCGGTCAAAGCACCGTTCAATGGTTCCTTGTTCAACCACTCGGTTCAACCGGTTCAACCGATTATAATTAATAAATAATACAATTATATTTTTATTATAAATAATAAAAAACATATTATTTTTACCCATTTAGTAAAAAATTATTGCATAGTAAAAAAACTATTTAAACAATTTAAAAAATTCATTCAAAATTTTGGGGTCAAATTGTAAAAATTAAAACTTCAATTCAAAATTTTTTTGGGGTCAATTGTAAAAATTAAAATTTTAATTTTTCTGTTAAAACCCCGCCGGTTCAAACAACCGATTCAATCCGGTTTCGCTTGCATTTTCGGTAAAATAGTTGTACCGAACCGATTTAGTCCCCAGTTCCCGGTTGAACCGGTTGAACCGGCCGGTTCGGTCCGGTTTTAATAACTATAGTTGTGAGATATCTTGCATTTATTTTAAATTATAAGAGTCTCTTTGTTGAAAAACTCCTAATTTTTAGGATAATTAATGAAATTTGTAAGTTAGGCTTCTTTTATTTGTAATCTGGGACAAAGGAAGAGAAAACAGATAACAGAAAAGAGTGAAAGAGAGAGAGATTTAATCCTTATTGCTCTTCTCCTTCTCCACCGTGGATGTAGGCACACTGCCAAATTAACCACGTAAATCTTCGTGTTATGTTTCTCGTGTGATTTTGTTTATTCATTTTTTACTGTTTTTATAGTAGACCAATTCGTCCTTGCATAACATATATATATATATATAGTACTCCACTCTAATACTTCAAATGTGGTTTTCTTCAAAGATCAATATATATTGGGCCAAGAAAAGATATTGGGCCAATTACATGGAATAAGACCAATACAAAGTCGACGTTTCCCTTTAACATGGAACAATCAAGATGCTAGGCTTTCAACGAGGAACACCACCATTGCAAGTGTAGATACTAGAAAAGGCATCAGGTGATACAAACAAAGAAAGGAAAAAGAAGACGATACATGGAGTGCTAAAAGATTTTTAGACAATAATATTTACTAATCTAATATATAAATATTTTGCATTTTACAATAATATGATTCATAGATTATAACACAAACGTTTGGGTGAGTGGGTTCTGTGCTGGGCAATAACTCCGATATGGCTTTCGTTACCGGTTCAATTATATGTATAGAACTGTTTATATTATATGATTCACCGAATACATAACCTCCTAAGAACAAATAAATCAAGTTGATCGAATATTAATAGCTACAATTTATTCTCAAATCGTGTCACATTAATTTATCTTGAAAAATATAGACATTAAGTGTAATTTTCAAAATAAATTATAACATAAATATCATTATATCATGTAAATTACAAATATATGATGAAATTAATTGTGTTCGTATGGTTTATACATTCCGCGAGATTTACAAGATGGATCTGATCACAGCATGAGTCCGGATTGGATCCCACGTCATGCTCATAGCATGGTGAGGTGCGCATACCGCAAGTCCGGGCACAAGGAATACCTAATTTCCGTGTTCAGTACGCTACACATATTAATTCGTGATTGATAAAAATGCTAGAGAATGAAGATACAGCTGATCACAAGATCGAATGAAACTTGAAGGTTACCGGGTCGGGTATAGAGGGGTGTTAGTCAAATTTTTAAAGAGTGATTTTAAAATATTTCAGACATGCATTCAGTCATCTTATTTGATACAAATCTAAAAGCAACAGACACCATTATCAAGCTCTTTAAAAAGTGCCATGTCTGAGAAGTTATTAGCTATATTGACATTTTCAAATCTACTTGCAAAAACAAACTAAAAGTTTTGATAAACACTCCTAGTACGTACCAATGTGTCTGCTTAACAGTTCTTCATTGGTTTAGTTAGTAGATGTCTTAGTGAGTGCGTTAGTATATATTAGTTGTCTTAGTGAGTGTGTTAGTATATATTAGCTAAACCAATCATTTTTTCTCTCCATTGATATAGTTAAGGGGGTACTAAATGGGTCACACCCCTTCTTGATACTAGAGTCTTAGTTAAATTGAGTTAGCATCTTAACAAGCACTAATGGACTCCGTTCATTATAATATTAGTTTTCAATCATTGTTGATTTGTGTAGATAAAAATTATGTGGGTCTCACTCATTAAACTATTGTTGTATGTATTAATTAATGTATAGATAAAAAATTAATATAATAGATAATGCACTTTTTAACACAATCAATGAAGTACTTTTAGCAATATTAACTAACTAGTATTATAGCCAACAAAAAAAGAACCTACTTTTACCTACGTGAAAACTTAAACACAAAATAATTAGCATAACTAATAAAAATGCTCTAACAAGTTGATTTAGGTGCTTTGATAAAACTGAATACTAAAAATTAAAAATTAAAAAATTAGTACTGAAAATTAAATGATGACTATTTAAAGTTAAAAAATGTTAAAAAATATTTTGATAAAAATATAAGTGTGATGAATTAAAACGGATTGACATATTCAAAAAGTTAAATATAATTTATATATACGTTCAACGAGATAAATCTAATTTTTTTTTTGTGAATTTGCTATTTAATTTATAAAAGAAGTG
>CM018896.1:8478581-8483581 GCA_009663005.1 Actinidia chinensis | reverse complement strand
TTAATATGGGACAGGAGAGTACCAAATAGTGTCTGCACTTATTAGAGTGATTCGTATATTTGTTTGTGTTTTATTTCTCCCCTTTAAATTGAATATAAATGCGCCACCAAACACAGATTAATTATAACGATAAACTTGTGTTCCCTTCTCTCTTAATAATCCTCTCAAAAAAAAATTTGTTTACAGATGTATATGGCATTGAAATATTGAATTAATATCCAAAGACATTTTTTGTATATTTATATTCCTTCTTTTTTTTAAACAATTAAGTTTTATTAAAGCTCAGAGACCAAAAGTAATCGTGTGGGTGTTTGGTTATTTGTATGATTCTCGCTTTGCATTGCGAAAGGTCGATTCTTGCAACACTGCTACAGTATATGTTTTATTTTTTTTAACCCCTAAACTATTATTTAGTGTCACGTGACCTCGTAAACTAAAAACTCATTCAATTTACACCCTTAAACTATTAAAAATTATCATTTTAAATATAAAATATTAAATTGCTGTGTGAATAGTTCTTGGACATAAAAACAAAACAAATTCTTAAAATAATCATATTTTTCTTGGAATTAATCATTTTTAAGATAATATTATATAGAGATATCATATTTTCTATTTCGTTGCCCTTTTCTATATGGTAATATTTGAGTGTTTCGGTCTTAAAAATGGTTAATTACAAATAATAAAGCTATATTTTGAATTTTATTTTATTTTTTTTGCCCATGAGTTGCTCACATGGTAATATAACATTTTATGTTTAATGACGATTAACTGAAGTATTAAAGTGACAACTTTTAATAATTAAAGGGAACAATAGTTAAGTGATATAGGCCAATAGTGTAGAGGGATAAAATCCAATTAACCCTTTATTTTTTATTTTATCCCCTCTTTTGGTTTGCCATTTTACGAAAATACAAACCAACCAGCCAGGTTTAGAACTTCCACCAAATTGGGACAAAATATAGGGTATTTTTGGCTCCAATTTAAATATATCAACTTATAGACATAAAATAACACTCTTAATTTGTATTCCATAAAGTCTAATATTTAAAAATTCTACTTAAAATACAATTTTAATGAACTTAAAATTATTAATATCAATTCCAACAACCGGGAGCTTATCGTCAATTATTAATTTATATTTTTACACGGAAACAATACTTAAGAAAACAATTATGAAATTATCAATATTTTCTTTTATGACCGAAATGTTTTTTTATTGATAAGTGAAAAACAGTATTTTTGGCTCCATCTTAAATAGAGTAACATATATAAACATAAAATCTGAATCCAGAATTGTATTCACAAAAGTTTTTTAACCAATTTAAAAGTTGATTATTTCTCAGTAGTTGTGAATTAATTATATTATATGCGATATTTTCTCAATTTGCGCAAAGTAAATGTTTAAGAACTTCTTTTATTTATTATGTAAAAAATTGATTTGATATTTTCTCAATATTTTTGTTTCACTTGAAATTGTATGTTTATGTCAATTTGCACTAACTTAGTATTTGAGAACTTCTCTTATTTATCATATGAAGTAATATTTGAGATATTCTCTTGTTTAGCTGATAATTTCTCATTTTCTCTTTTAGATTTTTTTGACAATTTATTATTTGTTATCTTGTGTAATTATAATTTTATCCATACGATAATTTAAAAGTTGATTATTGATCAATATAAAAAATCATATTGATAATTTATTATTTATTATTTAATTTTTTTATTGTAAGTTTGTCTACTTAAGTTTTTGATTGAGGTTGGTAGGTAGGTAGGTACTCAAAATGGACTTTCTCGGAAGTAATTAATTATCATATTTTTTTTATTAAAATAAGTACTAGGATCCTATTGTAATTTTCTCTAAAATAAAATTGAAGAAACTATAACAAAATCCCAAGGTTTGAGCTCAGTAAAAAATTAGGCTCTATAATTTTATTTGTAACAAATGAAATTGTAAAAAATTGATTTGGTTACAATTAGAACCTTTCGCAACTTTTCATTTCATTAGGGTTGACAGAATCGACTATTTCCTACTAAAAAATTAAAAAAGTGACATCTTTCAATATTATTATTCTTTAATCGATGCAATTAGGGTTCACTTTCAAGCAAAATTTTAAAAAATAACTTGAATATTTAACATAAAAATAAATCTTAATTGCATCGATTTTAAATTAAAAATGAGCTCTAATTGCAATTATTGAGGATTTTAAAATCTAATAACTTTGAAAGATGTTGACTCTGTTTG
This sequence comes from Actinidia chinensis, assembly GCA_009663005.1. NCBI lineage: Eukaryota > Viridiplantae > Streptophyta > Magnoliopsida > Ericales > Actinidiaceae > Actinidia > Actinidia chinensis. The sequence goes on along the minus strand of CM018896.1, from coordinate 8,481,336 downwards.
GTAGAGTTTTTAAATTTAATTTTTTATAATATTTTTTCTTAACTTCTTTTTAGAACAAAACTATTCATTTTTTTCACATATTATTCATCTTTTAGTGATAACAATTTTAATAATTTGAAGACATCTTTTTAATTTTTTTTAAAAAAATATTTTTTAAAAAACAATTCAGAAAAAAAGTTTTCAAAACCATTAACAAATAATATTTTTAAAAATTATACTACAAAACCGATTCTTAAATCTGAACCAAACAGAGTCATCATTTTTCAAGTTTATTTTTTTTGCAAGAATTAGTTGGTTATGCCAATCCTAATGAAATAAAGACCAATAGAGTGTTTTATTATTACAAGATCCAAATTTTAAGGTTTAATTTTTTATAATTGAAATTAGAGGGTTTAATATGTTGCTGAGATCAACCCCTGATGTCTTTTTTTTAATATTTCCAATAAAAAATGTTGGATCATTTTTGGTTCTAATGAATTTCATTAATTTTCTTCTTTATTGTTTCTACTTTTCGCTCGTCTTTAAAATCATAAAATAATTTTTTTTTATAGAAAGCGACTAAAATCTAAATCAATTCCAAAATGCTTTTTTTTTTTTTGTAAACAAAAGATTGTTTTTTTTTCATTTTTTATTTCTCTAATTAAGAGGAACTAGAAAAATAAAAATAAAATCTAACCAAAAGTTGTAAAATAAAGTTTCTAAAGCAAAAAAATCCAAAAACAATTCCGTTTTAATATGACTTAATTTATTTTTTGGTTAAGAAATATGACTTAATTAATAAATATAACAATTTCTAGGCAATACGACTTGTAATATTCTTTTTTTCTTGTTATATTGATTGGTTGCTTAAGACACTCCAGGAAAAGTGTTATCATAGGTGCTATTAATTTTTAAGTTGGGCTAGTCAGAATTGCTCAGGAAGTTCGGTGCTGATTTCGGCGACCTGTGCAAGGAAGCAAAAGTCACTGGTGTGGGTGAAACCGCTAAAAACCCCTCTGGTGTGGAGATGAGACCGGGATGAATTCGTTAGATAAAGTTCAACATAGATACAGTATGATTAAGAATCAAAAGAGTGAAAATGTGGTTACCCTCTCTAGTGGACGGTGAGTGGCCTTTTATAGATGGAGAGTTTGCAAACCTGTAAGAAGATCACGGTGCAATCATCTGGTGGTCAAATAAGAAAGCCGTGTCCGAGGACTTGGCTTATTGGTTGGTGGATGCCAAATGGAGTTGATACTATAGCTGTAGGGGGCTAACGAGGATGGAGCCTTAAGTTTACCTTGACCTAAAGGTGGTGGCGAGGTGAGCAACTTTGGAGTTGGCGATTTAGAGACGTTGGGTGGGAGGTGGGAGGCATGGATGTTATTTCAAGAAGCCTGAATACACTAAATGGCGACCTTGAGAGACATTGGTGACATGATTTTCTGCAGATACTGTGGCAATATGTTCACCTTGGCTTAAATACATTTCATGGATATAACCTTATTAGGCGGGGATTTTATCCTTCATCATAATGTATGATTCGAGTCGTTGATTTTGTAGATCTTATGGAGTAGAATAGTTGTAGAAGAAATTAAATATATTAGAAATCGGATCAATTAGTTTTATTATCAAAATCATACTTTTTGTTCATTTATTCAAGAGAAATGCGATTCAATTTCGGAGTTATTGATGTACAATCAATCTGAGTTTTTCATGAATAATTTATTCAACGATACCTAAAAAATAAACGGTTTTGATTATACCCAATTCAAAGGGTAAGCATAGGCCCCCAAATTTATAGAATTGTGATGAGGATGGGACATAGGCAAACATTGTGGAATTCATTTTGGGTTGAATGATGTTATGAAAAATGTTTATTTTGTAGAGTTTATTAAAAATGTTTATTAATAAAGAACATATTGATCTTACATCGTAGTCGCATTATCGGAGAGATCACATTTGTCCAAAATTATATTTTCATTCTATTTGTTCAAGAAAAATGTAGTCTTATCATATGACTATCAACAGTGATCAAACTTGTTTTTTTGAATAATCTATCAAGTGAATATTACAGAATGAATGGTTTTGATTATATTATTTGGCCCAAAGTAGATCTTATTTTGCGATCACGGCACCATGATGTGCGTGAAGATGAGAATGAAGAAGCCAAAGGGTGAGAAGATATCAGTGTGTTGTGAAATAATTTACTTGGAACGCGCCCGGATTTAGGGAATGTTTGTCATGACTCATGTGAAGAGATTAAAAGCTTTAAATTGACAATTGAATGCATGAGGTGGGAATTGGGACAAGGAAGTTCTAGTATGGGACCTTTTTTTTATTGACGTAAATGTTTACTGAGTATGCCCTGTTTGGCTCAAAATCTGCATCGTAACAAACTTGATTTTAGTTTTGATGATGGTAGATATCAAGCAATGGGAACGAGTGAAACGAAAAAAAAGAGTTTTTGCTATGGCCCCATTTGACCTTGATTATTGTTGGACGAATGATTTTTTAGCCTAGTTTTATTGAGTTTTGTTTGACTTAGATTTTTTAGTAAAGTTATTTTTTACTAATTAATGGGTAAAACACTACATGATTTTTTAGTAATTTCAGCTGTCATTATCAGATGGAGTTGGTGAGGATTAGTGAGTAAGAAGAACCGATCATTACCTGATATCATGGTTCATCATGCAATCTTTTCCTCTTTTTTGGGGTCCCGAGTAGAGATGCCAATTTGAACCGAAAAATTCGATTCCCGCCCCGCCCCGTTTAA
>CM018896.1:8441081-8443581 GCA_009663005.1 Actinidia chinensis | reverse complement strand
TAGTTTTTCTTTTTCTTTTGTTTTTATTGCCTTTGGACTTAGTCGCACCAGATGGTTCTTGCTTTTCTCTTCCTTGTTCGGTCCAATTCGAATGGGATAGATCCTTGTTACTTATTAGTATTGAAAATTATGTTCCAAACTTTGAATTTCAAAAAAGAAAAGTTGTCATTACAAATTATGTAGGTTGTATAAATGGTTAACCCCGCATATAATTCAAGATATTTTTCTAAAGGGTAAATTTCACATACAGTCACATCTTCTATAACTTCAAAAATAATATTGACCTCCTTTACTTTTAAAACTAATATCAAAATTTCTCTCTAAAGTTCAGTTTTGAGAAAAAATAACAGATATGCCATTTGATTTAGATCTATCAAAAAAAATTTCTCAATACACCCATTAAGATAAATTAATGTTCTTTTTTTCTCAAAACATCATTTATTTGTAAAAAACTTTAATTTTAATTTTTATCAAAAAGTATTTTTTTTAAAAAATAATCTAAATAGTTTATTTTTTAAATACTCCTAATAAAAAATATACTTAAAAAATAAAATTTTGTTATCAATAACTTTTTTTAAAAAAAATCTTAATATTTTACACTTTAAATGCTCATAATCTAAATATACTTAAAAAAATAAATTATTTATCAATTATTTTTTATAAAAAAAGAGATAATATTTATTTATCATAATGGGTGTATTGAGAAAAAAAATTAAAATCCCTAAATCAAATGACAAGTTTGTCAGTTTTGCACAAAAATAAGCTCCAGAAAAAATCTTTATATTAATTTCAAAAGTAAAAAATTTTAGTATTATTTTTGAAACTACAAGGTCAAGCTCTCAAATAATAATTAAATTATCATAAAAAATACATTTGGTAAATTATTGTTCTTGATCTAAGTAACCTACAAAATTGTCAATTATTTTGATGATTGTAAAGGTCTATATTTATCGAAAAAATATATCATATATACTCAAATTATCCATGAAAATACAATATAAAACCTTTTTAAGTCAATTCATATTAGGGTACGATATATTTTTTTGAGAATAATAAAATATTAATAATAATTAATTCACTTTTATATTAAGTATTGGAAAGTGGAAACTTTAACTCTGTTTAAATCTCTCCTCATGTATTCCGCATTCTAATGATCTCTCGTGTACTTAAAATATATTTATTATGTTTGAAAATTGATGACACTAGTGTGACAAATTTTTGTACAAAAGTTATATGTACATGAGAGATCAAACTCCAAACTAATATTTGTTGAACATAAAAGTAAAATAATCAAAACATAAATAAAAATACTATAATTGGTTGTTTCGGCTCACCTCATACCATTATCCTTCATACCCATCCAACTCATCTTGTGGGCCCAACATCCAAGCCTACCCGATGATCCAAACCTTCATCTCGTAGGTCCCATAGTTAAGGTCATCCGTGCAAAAGTTTAGCTTCATTAGACATTTATGAACACAAAAACAAACACATTTTTTTAACAAAAAATAGATAGTTTAAGCTTACAAACATATTAGCCTTTCATTTTATAAAATACAATGCATTTTGTTCTTGTATTTATAATGTCCAATAATAAAATTGATTTTATTGCATGGATGATCTTCATTACAAGCCTACGAGATAACGATTCGAATCATCTATGCGGGGCTAGGTGTGGGTTCCACAAGATGAGTATGGGCAAGGCAGGAGGATAATGGGCAGGGGTAAGCGGAACCCTAATTGGGGTAGTCTTGATTATGGCTATTTAAAAATCTAGTGGAACTGAAAAACTGTTCAGTCCGATCTGAATCGGTCAATTTGGTTCATTGTTTTGAGAAGCCAATTGTTTCTGGTTTTGAAATCATAAAAACTAACATGGCCGGTTTGGTTCGTGGATTTGTATGAACGGTTCCAATTTCGAACTGAACCGAACTGAATTGGATCGATAATATTAATATTTCTTTTACTCTATATATTTAATACAATGAGTCCTCACTTTTATTTGGTGAGGCTTTCCCATTGGATAAAAAGTTCAAACTCTAAATACAAAATCTAACTGTAATATATATTTTGCTGATGCTTTTTAATTTTTTACATTCATGCCTTTGTTAATGTATGGATATCTAAGTTTATGTGATCCTCTTATAGTCTAGCTATATCCTATATAGAGTGTTTAGTAGAAAATTTATTGTGGATATATGGTTGTTTTGTATAAAATTTATCATGGATATGTTTATATCATGAATATATATACATGTGTGTTATTGTTTAGTAGAAAATTTAATAATTTATATACCAAAATCGTAGTTTCAAACCGGAACTAAACCGTTATTTTTAGGTTTGAATTGGATTAGTTCCAAGTTTTTAGATGGATCGAATTGGTTTTGAAATTTCAAGAACCGTAAAGTTCGGTTCTATTCTTAATTTTATTCAAAATCAAACCAATCTGATATGTGGACACCCGTAGTCCGGACCAATCCAGGCCTGATTAAATTTCCTT
>CM018896.1:8423581-8426081 GCA_009663005.1 Actinidia chinensis | reverse complement strand
ATCATGTTTGATAACCAGCTTAGGTAAAGAACTTATGTTATAGCACTCACCTCCTTCAGTTTTTTCACTTCTTCAATGACTACATCCACATGCTCGGTTGCCAATCTCCTCCCATGGGTTCGGGCTTGTCCTGAATTCAGGTGAGGAGTTTGTAGATCAGGTCCTTAAAGACCAAGCTGATCCCCTGCCTCACCCGACTCTCATAATCAACCGAGCTCTCCTTACGCTTCTTGAACGGGCCCTCACCCTGGGTTGCAGTTCTTGAAGCTTTCTCTACCTGTCTGACATCATCATCCAATCGAGAGAACATTTCGACTAGGGACATGAGGTCTCAGAGGGAGGTCGGAGGGTTGAGCGTCAAGTTCTCCTAGAGTCTCTCCCCAAGAATCAGCCCGAGCTTGTAGCTCGCCAATTCCTCGAAGCACTCATCGATCTCATTGTAGGTTTCCCAATAGCACTTGTTATAGTTCTTAATCGTCTCGTTCTTGAACTTCTTGAGCATCAAGAGAGAGTCTATGCCTTTCAGCGCTTTAGTATTAATCATGAACTGGGCTATGAATGACTCGGTAAGCTAATGGAAGCTTTCTATTAACCCCACGAGCAGTTTGTCAAACCATTTTAACTTGAGGCCACCTAGGCTGGATGGGAATACCCAGCACATCAGGGTATCCATGTGGTTCCAAAGAGCCATCATTTGCCTGATATGGCTCACATGGGATCTCGGATCTGACTTCCCATTGTATAACGTGAACCTCAGTGGTGTGAACTTCTCTAAGAGATCCAGTCCTTCGATTTCTTGAGAGAATGAAGTCTAGTATTTTGGGACTAGGTCCTTTTGTTTGGGTCTAACGTGCAGGCTATCGACCCAGTAGGAGTGACAACCTTGCTCGAGGCTATTGCCCTCTGGTCGTTGAGCCTGATGCACAGGTCGCAATCTCGGGTTCTTCTGGCATTCAACGTCTTACGAAGATCTCTACCGGAATCATCTCAGTTAGGAGATTGCCTCCGCTTGTTCGAAGTTACGGATTTACTATCTGTCTGGCTGTCCAAGTTGACATGAGATCGGCGTTGCCTTCTGTCCTAACCTTCCCTAAGTGGGAGTGTTCGTCCTATAACAACCCTGTCTTCAGATTGTCCCACTTTTGTTGCTGGGACCGATTTCGTCAACCTGTTGTCAGCTAAGAGTTGCGCTATTTTGGCTAACTAATTCTATAAACATTGAATGATAATGTCCCGGTTGTCTACACCTCTAGGGAGTAACTGACCCAGATTCTGCCTAAAGGTGGCCCTGGCTACCCTCTCGGCATCATCCAGTAGTTTGTCTCCTCTGCCCCTAGGATTTTTGAGCACATGAAGAGCCTCTTTGCGAGTGTCCTGACTTTCGAAATGGTTGTTACAGTGCGATGCCATCAGTACAGGCTTTGAGAATGTCTATAATCGATTTTTCACAGACGGTGCTAATTATGGGGATGTAGTGTTTGAAGGAGAGAGAAAGAAAATCAAGGATAGACACTCACGGTGGTCCTACGGCGATGTGGGTAGTTTCAACCAATCAACCTTCGATGCCTAACTACAGCAAAGACACAGTGAGTTTGGCTACCAGAGCTATTTCTAGAAAAGAGCTCTCCGACGGTTAAGTTAGAATGCCGGGAATATATAGTGAAAAAGTATATATATGCTCAGATAGCCAAAGTGTGCGTACCTTTGTGAGAACAAATTTCTCCCTATATAGTGTAGCTTGGCGTTACCACGATGCGCTAATTGTCTTATTACTAGATAGGCTGCAGCTCAGCGCATGTTCGTACGTGTCGACTGCTATATCATTGGGTAGGCGGCTAACCTAGCTATGCTCCATGCTCATGAGGCATGGATGGTATTTTATCATTGAACTGCCGACGTCTCTATCCGGATGTGGGGGATGTCAGAAGAAATTTCATCGTACAAGCTACCTTCTGTCCCCTGACACTCCTCGGGATTGCCACCGGCCGTTGTTCCTCATCCAAGCTCTAGCGCGGTTACTCTTCCAAGCTTATTAAATAGCGATAGCTTGGAAGTAACGATGGCAGTAGCTCGGACGGGGTTTGCCTTCGGTGAAGCTTGGAACTCCGAGCTTGCTTCATAACGATAGCTTAGCAGAGATCTATGCCCCAGCAAGGCCAGACTTTGTCTTTGTATATTTTGCCCCCTTACATAAACATTTAATGTTGTCATTTTGGCAAACGAGGCAGAAAGAATCTAAAAGAGGACAAAGATCTTAGTAAAGTGGTGAACTATAAAAGCCAAAGTTTGGAGACACCCAAAGTGGCATGGACAATCATTCTAAAGAATGCAATGTATGAGATAAATTAATACAACCAGGAGGAGATGTAGGCTTTGTAAATAGCATGCAGAGTTTGAAAATACCATATGAATTATGCTATTTTCTCCATAAGAATCAAATAATACACAGCTCAAAACTATAAAATACTAAGGGCTTTTATTAGACTGTAAATCACAAGGA
>CM018896.1:8418779-8420981 GCA_009663005.1 Actinidia chinensis | reverse complement strand
CAAAAACTCGATCATCGAGTTTATCTTGGCAAAGTCCCAAACCGAGCTTTAGGGTCAGAGGTTCGTACACGATAAGTTTCATCTCCACCCGCATGTTTGAGCTCGATGACCGATGATACAATAAGCTAGATACCAACTATGTCATAGGAGCATGATTGAGTCAGTCGCCTACTCACTAACACAGTAGTTAACGCATCATCACATGCACCAAGTTACACTATAAAAGAAGACAATTTTTCTATCGTACAGATATGCTACTATTACTCTCTCTTTTCACTTTCTCTCTCTAAAAACCAGAATTAAGAATTCTACTTCGCTTGCTCTCTCTTCTTTAATTTTCTTTGGTCATTAACTTGAACGTCGAAGAGCCGTTCCCTCCTCACCGTTGTCGTGAGCTTGGCACGCCACAATGCAAACCCACCGGGACCAGGTCAACCACCACCTTGTCTGATTTAAATTTTTTTCTATCCTTTACATCCCAACAATGGCACATCTATGGGAAATTGACTCTAGGAACTGGCAAGGTAGTTCACCAATGTTTGAACTCGGACTGGTGATTGACCAAAAAAAATAGCCGGGTCACGGGTCACCGCGTTCAACCGTCGGGTCAACGTTATTGACCCGTGATGTCATAATTATGTCCATTATTTATTTATTTACTATTAATAAAAGATTTTTATTTTCTAGACTAATTTTATATTGTAAATCGAAAAATTTTGAAAATTAAAACATAAAATTTTCCAAAATCGTGAACTAACGGTCATGACAGGTTCAATCGCCGGGTGACTGTGTTTGACCGAGTTTTGACCAAAAGGATTTGATGGGTCGGAACCGGACCGTTTCGCCGGACCGGTCGAATCGGCCGGGTCAATCGGGTTTTTACAAACATGTAGGGATCATTTAAACACGAATGGATATATTGGGACATTATATATAATGGACCAAAGTAGCACCATGAGACATACTTTGGGGACAATTCAATTACTAACCCTAAATCAAAAAATATATAAAATATATAAACAATTCACAAAAATGCATAAAAATATGTAAAAAAAAGAAATACAATCCAGAAAAAACAAAAAATGTGAATTTGAATTATTAGCTCTATAACTAAGAAAGGTTCTGTTTGATCATTATTTCATATTTCAATTTTGTAAAATGAAGTTTTAGAAATCTATTTTAAATAAAAATATTTATGTTTCATAGTTATCAATCTCTAGTGGAAATGATTTTTATAAGTTGAAGGTCATTTTTATAAATATTTTTTAAAATACGTCCTTTATTAAATAATTCTAAAAAATAAGGTTTAAAAAAACCATTAACCAAATAATTGTTCTACAAAACTGCGGTTTTTAAAATTGAAGGGGGAATTAGCTAGATAGATGGAGGCAATGGGCAGGTTGGGACAGGTTGGCCGAACCGATTCACGTCCCAATTAGGGGAATACCTTCTTTCATTATTCAACATAAACTTGTGACAGGGTTGGTACAAAATGGCAAACCAACCCAAAACCCCCTCCTGTATTAAAATGGTTTTTTGTCGATGTGTTTAATTTTAAAGATTATTGTTGTTGTAAATGAACATATAATAAAAATTATATAACTATAATATTAATGTATATGGCCCATTCAAACTATCAACATATGTAACTTCCATAAAATTCATAAAAATAATTTCTTAAATAATATCTAAAAAGTAAGTTTATAATGAAAGAATTTTCAACCAACTAAAGGAAAAAATTATGGTATACCATGGTAACAATATGTATAACAAACTAAAAGTTATGTGTAGTTTATGATTCATGTTACGTATTTTTACCGATTTTTGTTGCATGGATATGCAGTTTTGTGATCGTGTTATGCATTTGTGACGTAGTTACGCATTTTTATTATGATTTCGGTAGCTTAAATTATTGACTTTTATGATTTTGTTATGCTATGTTCTGGTTTATGTTAATTTTGTCGTTTGAGTTGTACATTTTTGGGATTATTTAATTTTTAGTATTTTTGTTAAGATTTGTTTTTGGTCTTTCTTAACACGCACTTTGTGGTTTAATTAGTTGTATACTTTTTGTGTCTTCGATTACATATTTTGTAAATTAGTTTGTTTTCAAATGTCCGTTATATTTTTTTCGGTTTATTAAGATTTGTTTTGTTTAGTTACGAATTTTTGTGGTTAGTAATATACATGCCGTAATATGAA
>CM018896.1:8396279-8401279 GCA_009663005.1 Actinidia chinensis | reverse complement strand
TGTGCGGGCTATCGACCCAGTAGGAATGACAACCTTACTCGAGGCTATTGCCCTCTGGTCGTTGAGCTTGATGCACAGGTCGCAATCTCGGGTTCTTCTGGCATTCAACGTCTTGCGAAGATCTCTACCAGAATCATCTCAGTTAGGAGATTGCCTCCGCTTGTTCGAAGTTACGAATTTACTATCTGTCCGGCTGTCCAAGTTGACATGAGATCGGCGTTGCCTTCTGTCCTGACCTTCCCTAGGTGGGAGTGTTCGTCCTTTAACAACCCTGTCTTCAGATTGTCCCACTTTTGTTGTTGGGACCGATTTCGTCAACCTGTTGTCAGCTAAGAGTTACGCTATTTTGGCTAACTAATTCTATAAACATTGAATGATAATGTCCCGGTTGTCTACACCTCTAGGGAGTAACTGGCCCAGATTCTGCCTAGAGGTGGCCTGGCCACCCTCTCGGCATCATCCAGTAGTTTGTCTCCTCTGCCCCTAGGATTTTTGAGCACATGAAGAGCCTCTCTGCAAGTGTCCTGACTTTCTAAATGGTTGTTACAGTGCGATGCCATCAGTACAGGCTTTGAGAATGTCTATAATTGATTTTTCATAGACGGTGCTAATTATGGGGATGTAGTGTTTGAAGGAGAGAGAAAGGAAATCAAGGATAGACACTCACGGTGGTCCTACGGCGATGTGAGTAGTTTCAACCAATCAACCTTCGATGCCTAACTGCAACAAAGACACAGTGAGTTTGGCTACCAGAGCTATTTCTAGAAAAGAGCTCTCCGACGGTCAAGTTAGAAGGCTAGGAATATATAGAGAAAAAGTGTATATATGCTCAGATAGCCAAAGTGTGCGTACCTTTGTGAGAACAAATTTCTCCCTATATAGTGTAGCTTGGCGTTACCACAATGCGCTAATTGTCTTATTACTAGACAGGCTACAGCTCAGCACGTGTTCGTACATGTCGACTGCTATATCATTGGGTAGGCGGCTAACCCAGCTATGCTCCATGCTCATGAGGCATGGCTGGTATTTTATCATTGAACTGCCGACGTCTCTATCTGGGTGTGGGGGTTGTTAGAAGAAATTTCGTCGTATAAGCTACCTCCTGTCCCCTGACACTCCTCGGGATTGCCACCGGCCGTTGTTCCTCATCCAAGCTCTAGCGCGGTTACTCTTCCAAGCTTATTAAATAGCGATAGCTTGGAAGTAACGATGGCAGTAGCTCGGACAGGGTTTGCCTTCGGTGGAGCTTGGAACTCCGAGCTTGCTTCATAGCGAGAGCTTAGCAGAGATCTATGCCCCAGCAAGGCCAGACTTTGTCTTTGTATATTTTGCCCCCTTACATAAACATTTAATGTTGTCATTTTGGCAAACGAGGCAGAAAGAATCTAAAAGAGGACAAAGATCTTAGTAAAGTGGCGAACTATGAAAGCCAAAGTTTGGAGACACCCAGAGTGGCATGGATAATCATTCTAAAGAATGCAATGTAGGAGATAAATTAATACAACCAGGAGGAGATGTAGGCTTTGTAAATAGCATGCTGAGTTTAAAAATACCATATGAATTATGCTATTTTCTCCATAAGAATCAAATAATACACAGCTCAAAACTATAAAATACTAATGGCTTTTATTAGACTGTAAATCACAAGGATCCGCATTTTCGGTGTATGGATGCAACAATTGGTGGAGAGAATAGATATATTCGTTGGACAATAATTCCATAAAACATTAAGTATACCTAAGCAACATCAGTAATCCCTGCTATTAGTCCCATAGAATTATTTGGGATTATTTATCTCAAACCAGAAAACAGAACCCGAAAAATCATATTTGATTCACCTAAAAACTCCCTAATATTTTAGCAAAATGAAGCTCAAATGATCACTTTCAAATCCATGTTAATAGAGATAATATCAGAAATAGATCCTAATACATTATTTCAGAAAAAACAAAAATTAGAACGGCTTTCAGGTACCTTAAGGACAGATCTCCTAAAAGATGAATCGCTGTTGAGATGGACAGTGAGAGAGACCTACAAGCATTGGCAGAGCCATGTAAGGTGAGTGGGGTTAATTGAACCACTGAAAAAAAATTACACTATTTTTTTAATATAATTTATTATAAATACAATTTTGACGCCACAAAAATTAGTAATTTGTCCTAAATTTTATAAATTCTACAATTTTGACCTCACTAAATATAAATTTTTGCTATTTTGAACTCATTGAACATAAATTTTAACTCTTTTGACCTTATTATATAAAATGTATTTTTTGTTATTTTTCCAAGTTTGCTATTTGGGTAACATGGAATTCAAAAAATTTACCGTATTTTAGTAGCTTTTTTCCTCCACAGTTAAAATCACATTTTATCTAGTTCTTCTTATTTCACTTTCTCCGACAATTTAAATAAAAAAAATTCATAAATAGGAAATCATCTCAGTATCTCTCTCTTAGGTCTTATTTAGGAAATTATTTTTTGAGTTTTTAAAATATTTTTGATTGTCTTTAATAAACTTTTTTTTTATTATTCGATAAAAAATTTATATATTTTCAATTTCTCTCAGACAATTTAGAGAGACTACCTCCAATCTTGTAAGCTCATACGTGGCAAATCCGCCATCGGTATTCTGCAGAGGTAAGAAGAAAGGAGCTTATAATTCATTGATTACACTTTTGATTCTCTAAACCACAGCGTAAAAACACCAACAAGAAAATGTAAGTGCTGAGATAAGGAAGTGACAATTACAGAATGAATAAATAAAGGGTGGATTGCTTTTCTGGCCTTCTTTTCCATTTTTGGTCAGTGGCTACTCTCTGGTCTCATCTCTGGGCTATTTTACCTTCATCGCTTAATAACCGTGGTCAGGGATAGAGTCATATATGACCTGGGGAGGGCACGGCCAAACTAACTATTTGGGACCCCCCACCCCAGGACAAAAAAATAGCTAAGAAACAATTGTAGAACAATAAAATTGCGTGACTAAGTCACATGTGTAGTCTTGGCTAATTGGTGACATCGAGCATAAACAGAATGGATATTTTTACAACTTCGATGTTAAGAGGGAGATTTTATTAATTACCAAGAAAAAAGGTATAAAGGATAGGGCTAAGTAACTCTCAATGTATGCAACCTAACTAAATGCATGAGAAAAATACCAAATACAACCAATGACGAGGGTAAGCAACCCCCAGGGTGTCCAACTTTAAGGCACCTCAAATACCAGCAGGAAGAGTTGCTAAGTCATGGAAAATAGCATTATCATTATCACAGTCAGTAAAGAATCTGCCCTATTTCATGAATTTGTGTAGAAAATTGATCAGAATGTTTTTTCTATAGGTATTCAGTACGTTTGAATTGAAGAGAAAAGTCCAAATATATTTAAAAAAATCATTATATTTGAAAAACAAATCACTAAAACTGAAAAAATATTTTTAATTAAAAATATATATAATTGATTTTTTAAGTTTAATGAACTTTTCTTTCAAATTGGATAATTTTTTTTTTATTTTTTGACTCTTTTCATCAAGAGAAATCAGAAAAGTATAAGTTTTTCATCAAACAGTAAAAAAAAATTTACTAAAAAAGAAAAAATTCAAAAACTAAATCAGTTAGAAAAAATCAAAAAAAACTTAAACCACAATCAAGGCCCGTCATTTTTATCCTTCTTTTAAAAAAGAAAAAACCAAACCAAGGAGACAGTGCTGTAGCAAAAATTGGTTTAGGGGGCTGCTGAAGTGATGATTTAGTAATTTTACTCACTAATGTTAGTCTAGCATATTAACAAATTTGATATTTATTAATTAATCAATTTGATATTTTGATGGCCAAATACATGATATTAACCAATTTGATATATGTTTAACTACTTTGATATTTGTATAACTACTAATTTGATATTAGCATGACATGATAGTTAAATTACAAAAAATAAAATAATCAATTTGATATTTATTTGTATATATTTAACTAATCTAATATTTTGATAGTTGCTAATATGATATTAATTTGATCGCTACTGAAAGGAGTGCCTACTGCAGTACGTCGTCGGGAACGACTAAGTTCAAAACCAATTTCACTAATCAGTAAGTTGCTAGCCATCTGGATAAATATGAGTGATATATAGACCGGTGGAGATGCTAATACAGAGCTTGTTATTTTTTTTAATTTTTTTAAAAAATACTTATATTATATGAAATTCCAAAATTTAGGTTGTTATTTTGGTAGCATGAAATTTCAAAATTTAGCAGCTTCAACGGCCTGCTATGTATTTTTTCCTTTGAAATTTCAAAAATAGAAATAAATACTATGAAATTCCAGAATTTAGGCTGATATATGGTTAGCTTGAAATGTTATACGAAAAGCAATACAGAATCAAAATCGCATAATATTTGTTCAAAACAGATTAGGGATGAATGAGAAATTGCCCGTCAAAATTAATTTCATTAAAAAATAATAAATAATATACGAAAATAATATCCTACAAAATTAATTCTAATAACTGAAACAGACATAAGTTTTTAAAAACATCCCAACCAAGACAACCCTAAATTTAGAGGTTTCTTGATCAACTTTTATCTGCGATGTTCTAAGTTTTTTATTTTTTTAACTTGGCAATGGTTAGAAGGTTCGTTAGAGTGTTAGTAGGGGAAGGGGTTCATGCGGTTGAAAAACAACTGCCCAGTGCAAGTAGGGATGGCAATTTGCCCCGCCCCGCCCCGCCCTGATCGGGGTGAATTTTCGGAGATTTTTCGGGGTTCGGGGCAGGGATCGGGGATTAAAAAAAAAAAATCGGGGACGGGAAAGAAACGGTTTTGTATATCCCCGCCCCGATCCCCGAAAATTCACCTCGAAATATTAAAATTAAAAATAAAGGGTCTAAAATATAATATAGTCAAAGTGAAAGGTGCAAAGTGAAATTAACACTAAATTGTCCACTTCCCCCTTTTCCCCCTTGACCCACTGACCCTTCATCCCTCACCTCCTTTTTTTGTGGGTCAG
>CM018896.1:8256279-8258779 GCA_009663005.1 Actinidia chinensis | reverse complement strand
GTTCGTTGTTATAGACATCCCTTCCCCATATAACGTAATCGTTGGCCGAGATTGGTTGCACATGATGAAGGGGGTGGCATCCACACTTCACCATGCCATCAAGTTTACCACTCCCGAGGCGAAGAAACACTTTACGGGGACCAGGTAATGGCAAAACAATGCTACCTCGCTATGGTCTCCACTAAGGCGGCCATAAAGGAAGTGCAGCTGATTGAGCAAGAGCAAGAGGTCCTAGAGGACATCAGGAGGGATCCCGAGGCAAAGGTCGTGGAAGACTTGATACGCTATGAGTTGAACGAGGAGCCAACAAGTTTTGATCGTTTCTTTCTCACGGGAGCGAACTTGGAGGAACGAGAAAGAACCGTACTCATCCAACTCCTTATAGCTAATATTGAGGTCTTCGCATGGACACCCTACGAGATGCCCGGGATAGACCCCAACTTCATTAAGCATGAGCTAAATGTACTGCCTGATGCCCGGCCAGTAAAACAGCAAGGAAGGAGATCGGCAACCAAGCATGTGGATGCAGTGATCGAGGAAGTGTAGAAACTGAAAGAGGCAAGTGCAATAATAGAGGTTCTTTACCCGAGCTAGTTATCTAATACGGTCATGGTAAAGAAAAAGACTAGAAAGTGGAGAGTGTGTGTGGATTTTACAAGTCTCAACCGAGCTTGTCCTAAAGAATGCTTCCCACTGTCGAAAATTGATCAACTAGTGGATTCTACCTCGGGCCATGCTCGGATGAGCTTTTTAAATGTATACCGAGGCTACTACCAGATTGCCATGGACGAGCCTAATCAGGAGAAAACTGAATTCGTCACCCCCCAAGGCATATTCTGTTACAAAGTTATGCCATTCGGTCTAAAGAATGCTGGGGCCACATATCAAAGGATGATCACGAAAATGCTTGAGCCGATCTTGGATAAAACCATGGATACTTACATCGACGATATGGTGGTCAAGATCAAAGAAGAGTCGGACCACATCAGGGACTTGACCGAAGTGTTCGCGCTAGTCAAAAGACACAAACTGAGACTGAATGTGACGAAGTGTGCCTTTGGGGTGAGCTCGGGGAAATTTTTGGAACACTTGGTGATCAGACGAGGGATCGAGGCTAACCCGGAACAAATCACAACGATCAGCAACCTCGTCGGCCCAAGAACCGCAAAGGAGGTCCAGAAACTCACCGGGATGGTAGCGGCACTGAACAGGTTCATCAATAAGTCATCAGACAAATGCCATCCATTTTTTAAACTCTTTCTCAAGAATGTAAAATTTTCATGAAATGAGAAATGCGAGATCGCATTCCAACAATTCAAAAAGTATTTAACTGAACCGCCACTTCTTTCCACTCCGGATGAGGGAGAGCTACTCTACGTTTACCTCACCGTCTTTGAACACGTCGATAGCTCAGAGCTGTTAAGGGAGGTGAACGGAGAACAATGCCTGATCTACTTTGTTAGCAAGATGTTTATGGATTGCCAAATAAGGTACTTGCTGTTGGATAAGCTGGTTTTGGCTTTGGTTTTAACCTCACAGAAACTCATGCATTACTTTCAAACTCACCCCATAGCTGTATACACTGAGTTTTCGTTGAAAAACATTTGTCAAAAGTTGACTTGTCCAGTCGACTTTCAAAATGGGCCATCAAGCTCAGACAGTCAGATATAAAGTTTTTCCTAGAACAACGATTAAAGGGCAGGTGCTTGCCGACTTTGTGGTGGAGTTCGAGCTGTGAGTCCAAAATAAGGCTGCCTTGTATCTGCACACAGAAGGGAGGAGAGGTCAAGGGCAGAACCTTCCGAAACCCAATGTGAATCTGGGGGGCCCGAGGTTATTCAAGAACCACCACAAACTTTTGAAACAATGGTCGTTGGGGAGGTGACTGAGGGTCTAGAGGTTATAACAGAACCATCTCAGATCGGCCCCAATTCATCCTGAAAAATGTTCGTTGATGGGGTTACACAAAGTATGTCTTTTAGTATAAATCCCTAACACTCTCTAAGGGAAGATGGAAGTTCATTGACCTTGTCGGCCATATATGACTTCTCTCCTAGGTGACCGGACATAAACTACTGATCGAAGATTAAAGGTGGATGGATAATACTTATTGAACAACTTAGATGATGGCGAGTTGACAAGGATGAGGTTCACGTCGGAGTAGAGGCAGCACTTCGTTATCACTGGCAACATAAGTGTGCGCTGTGTAGTGGAATCCCCTATTTATAGGAAAAGCCAAGGGCTGAGATCTGTTTGCCTTAATGGACGGGATCACAGGACGCTATAAATTTCGAGATCGTAACTGCCGTTCCCGTCATAATGTCATTCCGCCATCAATGTGTTCGTCCACGTGTTTGCCCATAAAGAAGTGCCATCATTGTATGTCCACATCATCATACCACATCTCTTGATTTATTACTCGATGATGCCAAGTGTTCCACCTCAGCATATCGAGTAGGACTGATGAGGGGTAAAATCTCCACCTGCTGATCTGAGATGG
>CM018896.1:8241279-8243779 GCA_009663005.1 Actinidia chinensis | reverse complement strand
GTATGATTTTTGTGTGTGCAAGGGATGCTAACTTTTCTTGGACGGGCCTTTTTGAAATATTGAGGAGGCATTTGTGGTGGGTTCTGTGGGGAGCTGTAGCTGCCCGGTACCTAAGCCTCTTCAGGCCAAACAGAGTCAAGGCACTGGTTTGTCTCTCTCTTCCATTTTCACCCAGGTCACCAAATATCAGCACCATTGATTCCTTCAAACACATGTTTGGAGATGACTTCTATGCTTCTCAGTTCCAGGTCCTCTCTCTCTCTCTCTCTCTCTGATATATAAAAGGAGAACCTAATTTAATACTGTATTGATGAAGCTTCATAACACTTTTTGTATTCCAAAATTACCTCTACCCAACTGCCCAACTTTCGATTTTAAATTTCAATAACCATTTCAGTTTTTTATCTTTCCCTCCGTAAACTCTATTAAATTGCTTAAATTTAAATTTAAACTACTTAATCTTCAATTCAAACCCTTAATTTGAATTCTGGGGTTTCAATAAGCACAATCATTGTGTGTGCACAGTCTAGTGTATATAAAACCACATATATGTGTGCATTTGTGTGTTACTAAGTGGTATGATGGGTGAAACAGGAACCGGGGAGAGCAGAGAGGGCCTTCGCGAGATACGATTATCTGACAGTAATGAAGAAGTTCTTATTTACCAACAAGACAGATCAGCTGATAGCTCCGCCGGGCATGGAGATTATCGATTATCTCGAGACACCGTCCTTTTGCCCACCATGGATTACTGAAGAACTCCAGGTCTATGCCGACAAGTTCCAGGAGTCTGGATTCACCGGAGCTCTCAACTACTACCGCACCATGGATCTGTGAGCAACAATTCTCTTAACTTCGATCACAGACTTTGCTTCTAAAACTAATCATAAATTTTCGCAATTTGATAGAGCCATTGGGCGCGTGTGATTTGGTGAGAAAAGATTTAAAAAATGAGGACAGAAATGGCAAAAATGGAGAGAGAACTCATTTTCTCACAAAAAATGACGGGATTTGATGTGAAATGAAAGTTTTGTCTTCCTCATAATACTAAGAGGGCCATCAAAAATCCTAAAGGTTGGCCTGAGACTTGAAAGTCTACTCACTTCCAAAGTCCTTCCAAGTGCTATCAATTCTTATTGTCCTAGCTTTCATCAGCCCCTCTGTTAGTGGCCGGTGGGATTAATCTCTCGGATTAGTTGGTTCTTAGGCTGAATACCGAGCTATAAAAAAAATAAAAGAGTGCCATCAAATTATGGAGGAAAAGAAATCACATGCTTATCCCCAGGACCTCATCACACTTGATAATAGGAAAACACACAACTCTCTTTCTCATCAAACACATTTCTTTCCTTTTCTCATCCAGTTGGGAGACTACATAACTTTCTTTTTCTCAACTAGTTTAGCAAACAGACTCGCCTGACTCGAGTTAATGGGCATCATCAAGAATGAGTGTGACAGAACATGAAGACGCCTCTCGCCTCTGCTTGTCACACAAAATAAAGATGGAACCTTACAGTGCAAATATTGATATTGTGGCAGCAATTGGGAGCTACTTGCACCATGGCAAGGGTAAAAAATAACAGTTTCGGAAAAGTTAATTGTCGGTGACAAAGATATTGGATTCGACTGTGGAGCCACCAAGGACTACATTGAAGGAGGTTTTTTCAAGAGCCTTATCCCCAACAATGAAGTTGTTATTCTCGATGGACATCATTTTATCCACCAACAGAGAGCTCAAGAAGTCTCTGACGAGATCCTGTCTTCTTTGTAGCAGAGTAATAACAATTTCAGATGGCAGCCAATTTAGAATGTTATGAACAGATAGTCTATGCAAATGTAGGACAGAAGTTGAAGTCTGAACACAACACATATTGGTTATACATTCATATTCAAGATGAGATGTACTTTGCCTAAAGGTTTCAGTTTTCCATACCAATACGTGACCATCTTGAGTTACAATCTCTCCCTAAGATTGTAGTTAAACCGCAGTAACTACTTAGACCTTGAGGTTGTGTTTGGATTAAGGAGTTGAGAAGAATTCACCACCGGACCTTTAAGCCAGTGTAGCCCATTTCAATGGAATACGAATACAGCCTAAGGTACCAAGATATGAGATGAAAGGATTCTTACTAGGAAGCACTCCTTAAAGCTACTTCTGCAAAGACATCAAATGAATTGCCCTAGTACTTGCCATTGTTCAGTGACAACTTTTAACGTAGTTCCACCGGAGTTTCCCAATTAAATGGAAGCTCAGAGTCCAAATACCCATCTGATAGCCTATGAAGCACGGGTACTTCAAAAACTATACCGTACTCGTACCGAGTACCAGTAATTGAATGGTACTCCTAAATATGTACCGGGACTTCAAGATGCGTACCGATTTTTTCTTTTAATTTTTATCGTACCCTAAAAGTACCCACTATATATCCTAGCCATATCCTAAACGGAATAGTTTTTACTTCTATATGGAGATTAAGTTAGTTTGATTTATTTTTTTCTC
>CM018896.1:8054426-8056926 GCA_009663005.1 Actinidia chinensis | reverse complement strand
TCATCTAGATGGCAAAGTCACCGGAGCAACAACCCCCAGTGCAGGCATTTGGGATGGGCAGCCAGAGACACACGGTGTCTCTCTCCTTTCAAATTCCCCAGAAGGTTAAAATTCCATTCTATTGATTATAGATTAACAATAATGCTGTGTTGAATTATTAGCAATTTGGTAGACGAAAAAAATTGTGGTTTTACTTTTTTTCGTCAAATCTTAATCCAAAACACATCCTAACACTCTAGTTGGTGAATTAGGTCAAAAAAAAAAAAAAATAGAAATGAAAAGGTTAGGGGATTCAAGGTTCAGGAGTCTAACTTTTTTCTATTCTGTCATTTTTCCTTACCAAAATTTTAATCTAGCCTAACATCTAGTCTGATAAATTAGGTCAAAATATAAATAATAAGAATAAGAATTACTTTTGTTTTACCATAATGTGTTGTTTAGATGGCTTAAAAGCAAATGAGGTAAGAAAGAGAGAGGGAGTATAATTTTTCTTAAAGTTTAAGGACCATAATAATAGTCAATCCTTTTTCTCTCTCACAAAAATCTAAGGTTCCAGTTTGAGTAAACTTTTTTGATTTTTTAAATACTGGTTTTGAGTTTTTTGTGTTTAGTAAATTTTTTTTGCTATTTAATCAAAACTGTATTCTCATTTCTTTGGGCAAGAGGAGTCAAGAAGAAATGTAAACAAATTCATATAATTTGAAAAAAAATCATTAAAAATGAAAAAATTATTTTTATAAAAAAACATAATTTTTTTTTCAAAATAAATAAAAAAATTTACATTTTCGTACTTCTAAAACCCTTAAAACCAAACCCTAGTATAAGACCTCATGTGTGCAACAACAGACTTCATTTGATGTAGCATTTTGTATGGTCCACTCACATAGATCAGAGTCATCAGACAGATGTGATCCTCCAATGGCATTACCATGTAAATAAATGGAATTATAATGTGTGTTGTCTATGGATGATGTTAATTTTGAGGATTGGTGGTTTCATTTGGGTGAATGGAAATGAAAAGGAATGGTATGTATTTGGAATTGCAGGGCAACAGGGGTAAGATGGTGACCCGTCAAGAGTGCTGTACTGTGGGGGATTGTCACTCCGACCTTCACCAGATCAAGACCGAATGGGGGCGGAACCACTACCTTGCCTCCCTGGGTACTCTTCATTTCACTCTCTCTCTCTCTCTCGCTCTCTATCTATCTAATCTATCTATCTATCTATATATATATATATAATTATTAGTTATTTCGCACTCCCGCTATTTTCTCAATTGCACCCAACATATCCACTTGTACTCAATAACACTACTCATGTCCCTAGTTGATTGTTAATGCTCATTCTCCACACATATTTATACAAATTTCACTTTCACTAATATTGATAAAAAAACTCTAATCACGTCCAATGAACATATTATGAGCAAAGAGTGTATGATAAATAGAAAAGTGTATAAATATCCGTGAAAGTGCATTGAAATTTATGAAAAATAGAAATTATGTGAAAAGAGTCATAGTAACTACCGATCAATAAAATATTCCTGGTTAGCAAATGGAATATTTATATTACTTTTCAAAAGTATCATTCACCTTTAATAGGGGTTTCTTAGAGTTTTCCACATATTAAAAGGAGAAATTAAAAATGTACCATTAGGCATATGGCTTCAATATGCTTAGTTGGATTGGTGTGTGATTTGGTAAGAAATGGAGTAATTAGAAATAAATAGAAGACAATCCTGTAATTAGGCTAGTTTAATAACTTTCCCAAAAAGTTGCTGAGATTTGGTAGAAACAACGGAACAGATTTGATGGGTTGCTACAAATATGCAAAGGATTTGGACGAGTTCAAATAAGGTGCAACTCCAACATTAAAGTGAAAAGAAGCAAATATGAAACAACTTTACAGCTTTTTGCTTTTACTTAAAAAGTGGAAAATATTTATAGGTGCAAAACAATAGAGACCATTGTTTCTTTTCTCATTCCACGTAACAAGAAAAAATCTAATATACTGTGTGTATCAATAAAAATTGTTATAAATAATTGTAGTTGTATCAAGAAAAATAGTGTGCTTGTAGGCTACACTTGTGGTGTATGCTATCAATTACGTTGTTAAAAAAAGTCTAACCACTCTGTGGGGATTTTGTTATGCCGTTATTGTGATTTTTGTTAAGAAACTTTGTGGTTCTTTCGTTATGATCTTTACGTATTTGTTATGAACCATTGTGGTAATGTAAGATAGACGTACGATATGCATCATATTTTTAAAATGTTTACTTCGGAGAAATTAATCCCATCTATTTTTATCAATTCAATTGGCAAATGCAGGATGCGGATTGTGGGTGTCGTGACAGAGGTTGGGACCAAAGTGAATAATATTCAAAGTTGGGGACAGAGATTGGGGGTGGGTGCATGGGTGGGTATATGCCACGCCTGTGAAGATTGCCTTCCTACCATCTGAAAACTACTGTCCCAACATGGTACAAACCTAACAATTCCAC
>CM018896.1:8044426-8046926 GCA_009663005.1 Actinidia chinensis | reverse complement strand
TGCAAAAAATATACTTTTAGGTAGGTGGATTGTTTTTTTTTGTTTTTATTTTTATTTTTTAATCAATTGTTTTTAGTTTTCTATTCATGAGGAATCGGAATATATATATATCTGCGTGTGTATGTGGAATTCAGAAAAAATCTAATTAATCCATGATTGCAAGAAAAAAAATACTTTTTCGATGATTCATGTTCTAGTGACGAAATGGAAAAGTAAGAGTTTAGACAAAAGATGAAAAACATTCACCGAAAATAAAAATAATCTACTGAAAGATTCAATTTGTTCCAAACGGAGTCTGAGTGTATAGAAAAAAACAATAATAGCTCCTTGAGAATTCCAACACTTCTAGCAGTGGGATGTGATGATATTTCCAACTAAAGAAAAAATAATTTCCACTAAGTGGGAACTAAAGCATTATGCACATGTTTGGCAGAGTTATAAGTTGTAATTTTTAGTTTTTTATTTGATTCTTAAAAGCTCTATTTTAAAATTTTTTAATTTTTGTATTTAAATAAGCAATTCTAAAATAAGTTCAGTATACCAAACAACCTATGTGTAATGTATTGCTTTAATGGGTGTTTTCTTGGATTCACATGCATTAAAATTTTGGTCAAGGTAGGATCAATATTCACAAGTAAAGTGTAGGATTGAACTTAAGGGACGGTAGATAAAATTCACTTATTTTTATACTAATATTATTCTGCTTATCATGAATATGTTAAAATTACATGGCCAATCTTCAATATTTTTGGGTATTAAAAACATGTTTATTATTTGTTCATTGATAATTTTTGAATTACATATCCATGTTCCCTCGGAGATAAGTGGGGATGTAAATTGAATTGTACGCACGCTAGGATTTTGTGATTTTTTGAGAATCAGAACTTAACCGATTATTATTCATAAAACTATAGCAAGGTAAATGGTATGATTTGGATTGGACCATTTTATGATTATTCTAAATTTGTTGCTCATGACTATGGATCAAAATCTTGGTTATGTCCTTGAAAATGGCTGTAATATTCGTTTTCACATTATCAACCACAAATTAGGAATGAGCATCATACAAGCTTTTTAAGGAGAAAATTGCTTTAAAATGGGTTTCTATTTATTTTTCCTTAGATCTTTTTCTTTTTTTCTTGCATTTCCAAACAAATTAGATGTTAGAATTTAAACAATATTTTGAAATTAAATTCAACTGCCTAATGAAAAAATGAAGAAAAAAAAAATTGGAAAGTTGTTGACATTTAGACTGTATTTAGATTAAAGATTTAGGGACGAAAAGAAAAAAGGAAGAAAAATAAAAAAAAAATAGTTAATAAATCTAAACTTTTGAAATCGTTAAATTTTCAAACTTTTTTATTTATAATTTTTTTTTATTAAAGTTTTTATCCAAACAACGCTTTTAGGCACTACAAGAATGCGATGTTCTAGTGTACTACCATTCAACTGAATGTTAAAGGCACGAAGGAGGAGGACAATCAAAGTCGTCTTGTGTGGCGCATAATTCACGCACAGCCTCACATTCTTGGTTCGTGGTTTTGTGCTCACACACACAGGACACGAGTACTAAACTACTAACCAGTGGACTACTGTTTTCAGAATTAATTTTGTAAAATAATTTTTAAAATTTAGTTAGGGCGCTAGATTCGAACCCTATTTAATTTTTTGAAATTTTTCAAAATTAAAAAAAAACGTTAGCTTTTAGAAAATATTAGAAAGATGTTCTCTAATTCTCAAAAACCATATTCTCCTGTTTTTAGAATCAATTTTGTAGAATAATTTTCAAAACAATAGTTTAGTTTACAGATTTTCTAACCTTGCTTTCTGAAGATTTTTCAAAAAAAAAAAAAAAGGAAACTTATATTTTATAAAAGATTACAAAGATGTTCTCTAATTCTCAAAAAAGTATTTTCTCATGTTTTTAGAATCAATTTTGTAAAAATAATTTTAAAAAATCAGTTAGAGTGATGGTTTTCTAAACTTGTTTACTGAAGATTTTTCAAAACTAAAAATAAAATTATTTTTTTATAAAAGATTAGAAAGATGTTCGCTAATGCTACATGAATTAATCTCACAAATTTTTTTTACTTAATAATGTCTCTTATCACATCACTTTAGCGAGCTATTTTTAAGCGTCAATATAACATTTTATTTTTATTTTATTTTTATTTTTCTTCGTATGTGTACTTATTTTTATTTTTATTTTTATTTTTTGATAAGGGTTGGTATATGTACACTTTAAGTATAGTCAGCAATTTGGAAAGTCTATCAGAGATGCTTTAGGGCTGTACGAAACAGTCCATACACGATACTCTTATGACTGTGTATCAGTGTATTTGGTTGAAACAGAAGACCTAGCAGCGATTTGCTCAAGTCCTCAATGGTCCTTGTAATTTGACAAAGCTTCACTTTTGTCCTTATAGTTTTAACTTAAATAATTAGAACCTTGGTGTAATACTCCGGTCCTTAATTATTTTTATCTTAGTATAGTAAGGAA
>CM018896.1:7846926-7849426 GCA_009663005.1 Actinidia chinensis | reverse complement strand
AAATTAATGTCAAGCCTGCTAGTGTGTTTATGTGTGAATTCAGAACTTTTCCCACTTGTTCGACTTTCACAGCTCTGAATCCCTTGAGGAGAGGCTTCACCACTGCTAAGTATTTTGCCATTTTGGCTCCCTGGGCTTCAAACTCCCTGGTGACCTATTGGACACCAGTTTTGAGTCACTAAACATATGGAGACTTGGGCATCTGCAACTTCTTGGCTTAAGTTAGTTGTGAATGCTTTGTATTCAACTTCATTGTTTGTCACAAAGAAATTTAGCCAAGGCAATGCTCAAATAATGCCCCCTTAGGGCTTTTCTGCACTACGCTAGCCACCTATGCTATTCTTGGCCCTGTCCTCATACATTTCTTAGGCATTGTATTAAATTAAAATCGAGGTGTTTTCCTTAATAACCCTCGAATCCCCCGCAGGGTGTTCTTAGTCGTTGGTGTTATTTCGATTGTTGTTGATGTTCCTACCGGGTGCTCGTCCCCCCGTCTGCAGATATATGATAAATTGGTTCTAGACTCACAATTCGAGATGAGAACTCTTCAACAAAATCAGTCAAGACCTGGACCTTAATTGCTATCTTCAGAAGAAACTTGATTTCAAACTGTCCGAGCTCAACAGCCTACTTGGATAATCTCCCAGACAAATGTGCTTTCATGAGCATGTTCTTAAAGGGGAACTTAGTATATACTGCAATTAGGTGAGCTTGAAAATAATGCATGGGATTTCTTAAAGTAACGACCAGGGATAGAACAAGTTTCTCTAACAGCATGTTCCTCTTTTGGAAATCTATAAATGTCTTGCTAATGAAGTAGATTGAGCGATGCTCTCCACCACCTCCCTTAGTAACACTAAGCTAATGGCGTGCTCAAAGATGACGAGGTAGACGTAAAGTAGCTCTCCCTCATCTGGGGTAAAGAAAGTAGTGGCTTGGTCAAATACTCCTTGAACAATTAGAGCGCGAGCTTGCACTCATCTCCACATAAAATTTGGTATTTTGCGAAAGAGTTGAAAAAATGGGCGGCACTTATCAAAAGACTTACTGATGAAACGATTAAGTACTACTACCATACCGGTTAACTTTTGAACCTACTTCACAGTTCTAAGACTTTCAATGTCGTTGATGACCATAATTTATTCAGGATTTACCTCAATTCCCCCACCAAGTGACTAAGTGACCTAGGAATTTGGCTGAGCTAACTCAGAAGGTGCACTTTATCGTGTTCAGTCTTAATTATGCTTATTTAAGATCTCAAACACATCGGTGAAGTCCCTCAGATGGTCTCATTCTTCTTTTCTTTTGACCACCATGTCGTAGAGAACACAGACTCCTGGTACTCCTCATTAAGTGTTCAAACATCTGGTGAATTATTCTTTGTATGTTACCTCACCATTCCTTCGGCTAAATACATATACCTTGTAGCAGAAAATGCCTCGAGGGTGACAAAAACAGTCTTATCTCGATCTGGCTTATGCATCGTTATCTAGTGGTAACCTTAGTAAGCATCTAGAAAGCTCATGCAGGCATGGCCCGAGGTTAAATCCACTAAATGTTTATCTATTTGCAAGGAAAACTGTCTTTCGAACAAGCACACTGAGAACTTATGATCGATAACAAACTCTTCAACACTTGCCATTTTTTCTTCTTTACTAACCACAACTACCACTAAGTGTTTGGATAAACCACCTGGGGTAAGAACTTTTTGTTTACGCAACTTGCCTCTCGTAGCTTCTCGACCTCCTCTATCACTACATCCACATGTTCCATCGCCATTTTTTTTCTCTGTTTTTTCAGAGGCCAAGCATCGGGCATGACATTGAGCTTGTGCTGGATGAAGCTTGGATCATTTTTGGCATCTTGTAGAACACCACGCAAAAATCTCAATATTTGCTTTCAGAAACTCGATGAACTTGGTTTTATCTCGTTCCTACATGTTTGAGCCAACAAGAAAGTATCGGTTCAGTCTTGGCTCGTCGAGCTCATAACAAACTAGGTCTTCAACTACTTTATCTTCTAAGATTCTCCCAACATCTTCCAATAGTTTTCTCTCCTTTTTCACAAATTACACCTCTTTCATAGTTGCTTTAGTGTTCACCGTGACTAGATAACACTGCCTGGCCACAACTTGTTCACTATAAAGCATTTTTTCACCTCTTGGGCGACAAATTTAATGACTTAGTGTAGTGTGAAGGCGACTCCCTTCATCCTTTAAACGCAATCTCGTCAAACAATCGCATTATACAAAGAGAGAATATCAATAACCCACAAACTCAGTCACCAACTATTGGGAACCAACTTGGACTTTAAAGGTTACGATTCTCAAGGACCAAAGAGCCTGAGCATTGAGTTCAACTAATGAAGCTCGGGTTGGCTTTAAACCAGCTTGAGTTAGCTTCAATTGTTTAAATAAATCATAGTATATCATCTTAACTAAGCTGCAGGAGTCCACCATAATTCATTTGATATCATAACTATGGATTCACAACTGGATGGC